>WYDI02002566.1:0-27589 GCA_009867235.2 Psittacus erithacus
TCCAGTTTAAAAAGGAGCCATTCACCACCACACTCTGGGTGCAGCCAGTTCCCGACCCACCACACAGGGCACTTGTCCAGACCATTATGCATCAGTTTCTCTAGGAGGAGGATGTGGGAAACTGCATCAAAAGCCTTGGAGAAATCCCAGGTACACAATGTCCAGCGCTTGCCCCACATCAACTGAGCAGGCTACTTTGCTGTAGAAGGCAATCAGGTTTGTCAAGCACGATTTGCCCCTGGTGAATCTGTGCCGGCTTTTCCCAGTCACATGCTTTATTTGGCTTCTGATAGGCCCCTTGTGGTGGAATATATCTCTTTATATTCATTCAACAACTGATGTGCACAACTCTATGTATTCTGTTTGTAATTAATTTTGAACATGAATTTGCTTTAAGTTTTTCCTTTCAGCTGAACACCTGGGCGCTTCTGTTATTGTATGAGGTCAGTGTGAGCAGTAACAGTCTTTAATAGAACTGCATTCAAGTGTTGCTGTTTACCTGTTTGACTAGGCTCTGACAACAGATACACAGAATTTTAAAGCATTTCTGAATTAAAAGTTTAACCTGAAGTATTTCCATTTGCTGAAACCTGTGTCTCTACCAAATAATTAAGTAACATGTTTTGAAGTCTCTCCAAGATTTAAGGCTTAACTGTTGGCTTTTTTTGACTGTCATGCAGATATTCTGTCATGTGCTGTCATAAGCATTTCTCAGTTAAATAGCAGCTGATTCCCTCGACCTCTTAACAGAAGTCATTTAAATTTATCTCCTTTCTTGGCAGGCTTAGAGTTCTGTATAGAAGCTTGAGGCCCTATTACAATGAATTTACTGTCATGCTTCATGAATTGCATATTTCATCATTACTATGTCCCCACTTCCCAAGAAATGAAGGCACATAGTTTAAAAGCATGTAATGGAAGGCACTGTATCCTTGCCTTGCCCTTCTCTATAACAGGAAACCTTGAAGCAGAATAAAAGATTATACTGACTTCTGAAAACTGCTTAAGCTAGTGACTAGTTTTGGTTTGTATCTATGAGAAGGCTGGAGAAAATATGTCCTTGGATGTTCTGCTTAAATCATGCAAACTGTATTCGGCTGAGTAAGTTTCAGTAAAACAAGTGTTTTCTTTCAGGAGCAGACACAAAGGCAGAACCAGGGTGTACTGGTCCTTCAGGTTATTTTGATGACCTAGCTGAAAACATCAATCAAGGAGAATTAATGTATCCTGAAATCTGCATGTTAGAATTAAACTTGCTCTCAGCTGGTAATGCAAGTTTAGACGTGCTTGCTCATGTATTCCAAAGCTGCCTGAAAATCATCACTCAGAAGGAAAGAAATGCCACTCTACTTATAGAACAGGTAAAATGTTAAACAAAGGCAATAGCTTAGCAGTTGTATATCTTATTTTCTTCAGTTTTGAAGCACTAGTATATCTAATAGAGTGGTCTCAGAAACATTTGACCTACAAAACTTGACTTTTACAATTGCCTTGTCTTATTAAGCTTGTTCAATCACTAGAGCTATAGATAGATTTAATGACAAGCCATTGAAAAAAATGGAAAATAACAACCAAAGGAACCCCCATAGTAAAACACAAAAGCAAATATGTTCCTGTGTATGTATGTGTAAACATTCTAAATTTGTATGTATTCAACATATGCTTTTAGAAACTTTCACTGATATACTGCAAATATTTCATGCTTTTATTCTTAAGTTTATATTGAAAATCAGTTATGCATATGTTGATGTCCTCATAATCCTTTGGAATTTCTGATGGTTACCTTTTTTGCTTTGTATTAACTGAATTAGGTATGCCTCTTGCAAAAGAAGAAAATATAGTTAAGTAATTTAAGCTTTAAATCCTTGTTTATGTAAGCATATGACTAAGAAACAAAGTGCTTTACAGCTTAAATTAAAAGCAGGAAAGGAAAACATTTTAGCACTCCAATTCTATGTGTGAGTTGTTAACTTTAAATCACTAGCACATACGTTTCCTTTTTCTGAACTTCTACACATGAAATTACTTAATTCAATATAATCTCATTTTCATTGCTTTTCAATATCATTTAGAAAGAGCAGTCCATCAAACTTACCAGTTTAGAGATCTTAATTATTTTCAGTGATTTTTCAAATTACCTTTAAGACATACTTGTGAAGGATGCTCCTAACTACACAATGTAATGCGTATAAATAATGTACAAGTAATTTCTTGTAATTACTCTTTAAAGCTATCTTGCATAAAAAGGTTGGGGAAAGGCTGAATTTGCTTTCAGTATGGCATCACTATATACCAGTGTGCTGTATTTTGTTACAATCTGTTAAATCCCCTGATTCTGTTATGGTGGAGGAGACAAGGAAGATCATAGAATCAATCATAGAGTAGTTTGGGTTGGAAGAGACCTTTAAAAGTCATCTTGCCCAAACCCTGTGCAATGAGCAGGGACATTTTCAACTAGATGAGATCTCAGGTGCTGGATTGATAATGGCCTAAAGGTTTCTTTCTAGAATAATTTGGATTTCAAAGTGTGTCTTCTGAAACTGAACTGTACAGAACACGAGTGAATGTTCCTTAGCAAATATTAAAAATATTTCTATAATTTAGAGTAACTGGTGTGTTACTTAAATCAAGATCAATAAGAGACAAGAATTGACTGAAAGAAATTATTTCTTTCTTCTTTGGGCTGGTATATGTTCTTTGGATATCAATTTTCCCTGTAATTTTTTAACAGGGAGCTGTTAAACATCTTTTAGGAGGATTTCTGAATATACTGACGCAAACAGAATCTAGTTTTCATGGTGAGTTCATGGTCTAAGTAACCTAAATATCATTTTCTATACCTTAAGATATGCACAAATTTTTAGTTCACAGTGCAAATGTGAAGTAAACAAAGCAAATTCATTGGCATGTATGAACTTGCGCGGCTGCTTCTTTAACTTGTAACTAGCATTTCACTTATGAGTAAATACAAGGTTATTTCTAAGCTAGTGGAAATCCGTTATTTAAACACCTGCCTGCAGATCTGAAAATTATAGTTGATATAAGAAGCCCTAGGGTGACAGTGTTAACTGCTGTTTTACTGATTGTATCTGACTCCATCACAACCTAAGTTTTTACTTCAAATTTCTTTGTAACAGAGGTCTTGGTGATGTCTTGAGTTTTATTTCTAATTGGAAAACAGCCAGCTAAGCCAAGAATATGGAAGCAAATTAAATGCTTGCCCTAAAGTAGCCTAACACATAATGAGGTTGCTCCACAGTATGAGATGATGTAAACCCATCCTAGGACTTTGATCCCTGGCTTTGTGAGGAGACCCTTTGCAATGGGATGCCACTAGGTCCCCAGACTTTCAGACTCTTCTTTGCAAACCTAGCAGCCAGACTTGGTGTAGCCATCTAGATTCATTCAATGAAATTTCAAATGTTAGTGCTGGAAGCACTGTTGAATCTCTGGAATTCATCTAGTTGTCACTGCTTCCTGAATTTAAAATGTTTTCACAAAATACCCAGATTCATACTAATCCCTCCTCATAATAGCATGAAGTAGGAATTTTTAAAGGTTTGAAAATTTTTTTTTCAGTAATATTATTTTGTCTCCTTATTTTTAGCATGTCAGATGGTGCTGGTAGACCTATTAGTTTCCTTGATGAGTTCACAGACATGTTCGGAAGAGCTGACTCTTCTTCTAAGGATATTTTTGGAGAAGACACCTTGTACGGCAAGTATGAAGTAGTACATAGCAAAATTTGGAGGCTTAATGAGAAAAATAGAGCCAAAGAAATCTTTTAGGAAATAAGGAGACTAACAGCAACATTCTGACAGATCAGAGTGAATAAAATGTGGTTGTTGAAATAATTCATCCTACAAACATAAAAAGGAAATAGAAGATAAGAGACAGTTCTGAAATCCTGGGAGCTCCCTTCACAAGAAGATGATTCCTGTTGAGGAGACTGGCATTGTGGGTCTGAATGATAGAACACTGTAATACTGTGAAATTTTAAGTAATTTCTTTGAAGTCATAAAGCACCTTGGTATTTCAGGAATGCTTCAGCTGCAAGAATTACTTTCAACAGTGTCTTAAGTTGGTTTGTGTAACACTGGAAACTACTGCTTGTGTGGGATATACTGCTGAAATACAAAGTGTTGTTGTGTAGGAGCCTGTAGGGAGGGGAAAAAAAAAAGATGGAAGGAATAAAGAGAAATATTGTGGAGTCTGAAATAGTAGCAAGCAAGGACACACAGGTCAAGTTTTCAAAGGTACCTTGCAATAATAGGCAAAGTAACTAGAGAAACTTCTTGGCTTAAGGGCTCAGCTAGTTTTATTACCGATTATACAATAACAAAGTGATGGCCTGTGTGTGTGTTCTTAACCAGCCTCAAACACGGGATAAAAAGTGTGGTCTTTTGTTGAGGTATAAGCTAATCTGTTAGCACATAAATATGAGATGAGATTGTGCAATGGCCATCTGCTGGGTTCAGCTGATTTCTGGGCACGGTAACTTGAAGATGGATCTACTCTAAATCCCCCAGATTGTTGGGCCATAGTCAGTTGAATTTATTACTTAATGCTTTGTAAATATATGTCAGTTTGAATATGGACGTCTACTCTGGGAAAACATAAATCCATGTTTAAGAGTGCTGTTCTGTTTAGTTAGATGACACCTTCTATTTGTTGTAAATGTTTTGGTTTTTTTTTTTTCCTAATTTGTTTGGTTTATTTCTTCCAGGAGATACTACTCAAGGGTGTGTTAAAGATTATAGAAACCAATATTTATATGAATCCGTTACAGTACCTTGCCTTCCCTTTGCTACATGGCACTAATTTGAGTAATAATTCTTCTCAAAAATCTGCTAGCAATTCCACCAGCAAAACTGCTGGAGTATTAAAAAGAGCAAAATTTTCTCAGAGTAAAAGAGAGGCAGATGGTGAAAATTTGAGTCATCAGCTGCTTTCTTCTTGGCATGTAGCCCCAATTCACTTGCCTTTAGTTGGGCAAAACTGTTGGCCACACATGTCTGAAGGCTTCAGTGCCTCACTGTGGTTTCATCTGGAGTGTGCTCACGAAGCAGAAAACTCAGCAGAAAAGGGGAAAAAAATGAAGAGAAGCAGGCTGGTAGCTGAAAGAGAGAACAGCTTTGACAGCACAGGTGAGGATTTAGTGCTTCTTGCTTCTATTTAAGTAGCACTGGAGGATTCTGGTTACAAGTATTGCTAATCAATATGCCATATGCAAAAGATTAAATTGTGTTTTTTTTTTCTTATGATGGATATTAGGTGTGGTAGTCTTTCAAATTTTTTTGTTTGAGTAATGTATCATATACTTAAAGATAAAACATTTCCAGCCTTAGCTCTAAAATTAAATTAATTCTTCTTTGTTAGAGATCTAGTGTTCTCATTGAATCTGTAGCTTCAGTAAAATGTCTTTATGCTGCTTCATGTTATGATGAAGAAAGTATTAAATGCTGCAGCTGAAAGTTCATGGGAAAAGACTGTTCTCAAGTTTATTTGGTCTCGTGCCGATGAAGCAAGTGGCTTTTGTGTTCTTAAATAGCGAGATAGTAAAACTTTGTGAGTTAGGATTTAAATATTGGAACTCAGCTAAAAGATGCTCTTCATCCATTAAGTCAGAGCCTGCGGCTGACTTTAGTATAAATCCTCTTACTTGCCTTGTGTGTGTGCTGTTTTAATATTAATTGTTGTCCAGCATTTCTCTGTCTATACTTTTGTAGTGACTCACTTGCTCCCAAACTCTTCTGAGCAGAATCTTTTGGATTATAATTTGTAGGAGGAAAAAATACTTAAGTAATTTAAAATGCGTCCCAACACTTGGGATAACTTTGGCTATACTCCCTGCCCTCCCTCCCTACCCCCAACTATATTTGAACAAAAGAAAGGAAAACCTAACTCTGAATCTTGGAATTCATGAGAGCTGCTTTTGTTAGAACTGTGCTTTTGCTTGGTAAAATAAAAGCCTTTAATGTTAGACCAGACTTAAAGGGTAGTGTGATTTGTGAAGAAAAATCTAAAGATTTCTTTGTGCACACTGAGACTGCCAGTTCAACATATGAATGTAATATGGTATGGTATGTCAAAAGCATCATTGAATTGGAATGTATTCATGCTTACATGATTACAAAAACATGTTAAGTGTCGAGTTAAAATCAAGCTCTTCTGTTTTGGTGTCCAAGAGACCTAGGTCTCTGAAGAGAATAGTGCATACTACTTACCTAAAAAAAAAAAAAAAAAAAAGGGAAAACACAAACCTAAAACAAAAAGCCCCACAAAAAACCCAGACAACAAACAAACCCACAAAAAACCCCAACCCCTCAAAAAAATCCAACTAAACAAAAAACAATTCTCTGCAGTACATGAATTACTTCTTTTCACGTTTGATAGCTGGTAGGACAGGCATTGTTGTATTGTATTGTAATTGTGTATAAACATGCTTCTATTTCTAGAAGACACAAAGTCTATAGGAATGGAATACCTGAGCCTTGGAGATAAACTTGTTGAAGATGGCTGTGTTCATATAATCTCACTGGGTTCTAAAGCACTGATGATACAAGTCTGGGCAGACTTGAATACTGGAGCATTCGTATTTCGGTATGGTGTACTAATGCAAAAGCAGTCTTGTGAACATATGTATTGTTACTTTCAGTAGCAGCTTGTTACAGAAAATACTGGTGGAGCATAGAGAACTAATTTCTATGGTAGAGACATCTTACGCAGTGATGGCAATGTCAAGTAAGTTTATTGCATACAGATCTACAGGCTTATTTGCTTAAAGTATTAGTCTCTGCTCTTGCGTGTTTGATGTAATCATATCTAGATAATTGACCCAAGTAAGATGCAAGATCAATCATAAACAATGCAAGATCAATCATAAACAATGCAATGCAAGGTAGCAATTCACCTATAAATAAAATGGTACAATAAATGTCTGAATATAAGCAGAAAGGTTTTGTAGCTGTAATTTTCACACCTCAGTTGTGGAAATTGCTGTTACTTTATACTTACTATAACAATCTTGGTTTTAGTCTTCTGAACACATTTTAGCCCTAATTTAGTTCTCATAAGTAATATACCCTTAAAATTGGTCTAAAGCTGCAATTTTGGAACACTGTTTTGCTGTATGCAGACCACCTGCATTTTTTCCAATAAACTGAATTTATCTTCTCTGTAAAACATATCTTAAATGCAAGCAGAACTGTGCAAACAAGTTCAATTTGAAACCACATTGTGAGGACTTCCCTATTCATGCTGACTGCTCTAAGTATAGCATTGTGATAAAAATTACCTGTGAAAGTTAAGGAATGCAATTTCAAATAACTGAGGCCAAAAACTGCAGATTTGGGGCTTAAACTGTAAATCTGAAAACAAATACTTTGTTTTTCCTTTTCTGTTGTTTTGATAGTATGTGCATGGATCCAAATGATGAGATGAAAGCTGGTCTGCTGGCACAGGCTGAATCTCCAGAGAACATCTTCCTTGTGGGCAGGTGGCAGCATTTAGCAATAACATATCTGCAGCAGCCAGAAGGCAAGAAAAATATCCGTGGAAAGCTGTTGCTGTGGATTTCTGGTCAGAGGTAAAGTATACATTAGTTGTATCTAGATGTTTGTCATCTTTGAGATGTTCCCTGGTAGACAAACATCTGCTCTATTTTGGTGCAAATTGAAGTCATGATTGAATAGTCTTCTGGGGGTAGGAAAGACATGTCTTACACTGTTAAGAAGTCCCTAGAAATATCCAGAATTGTCCTGATTGCCTGGAGAATCCTGAGTTCGCACCATGAATCGCTGCAGACATCAGTGTTTTGGCTCATCATGAGTAAGTGAAAGAGGCAAGTACTACAGAATCTTAAGTAAGATCCAAAAAACAATGGCATGAAGTTAGTAGTAGGCATAATGTCTCCAGTTAAATTAAGAATCTGAACTAAAGAGGTATAGTTGATGTACTGGCAATGTTATTCTAAGTAGGAATGAAAAGAGATGGTGAGAAGGTAGTCATTTTGAGAGGGATGGACAGAGGAAAAGTTTCAAAAAAATATTTCAGATGAGATCTGAACTGGCAGTGCCAAGTACTGCTTCTTCCACTGAAAACTTCAGGTCCACACTGCTAAATGTGGTACCTGATGTTAGGTTGAGTGGGCCTATGCCTGCATGAAATATTCATTGGTTGGAAAAAAAGGAATTTATTTAATATCGCAGTTTTCATCCTTTCTTCCTGAAGTCCAGACTATGAAGGCTTCATGTCCTGAATATGAAGCAGGTCGCCAAAATGCTAGGTTATAGAGCAATTAGGTGTAGCACAAAAATAGTTTACTGCTCCTCTAGAATTTTGTCAGTAAACAAGCAACATTATAAAGACATTTCTCAAAGTCTATCTAGGAAAAAATGTTGCTGACTTCTTCTTTCTGCAGGTAAACCTGAAATTCTAAAGTACAATACTTGTTTTTGCTTTATTCTTGAAACTGTGTAGAGTTAGTTTTTCAGCATCTTGATTTCCTCCCCTTCGTTGTTCAGTCTATGCATGCTTATAGGCAGTAAAGTCCAAAAATGAAGGTATAGAGGAAACTAAAAGTACTACAATGTTCTGCACATGTGCAGTTAATGAGGCCCATCTAGATAGAGTTAGTTGCTAGTTTGCTAATAGTTAGGCTCTTCGAGGAAGCTCCAGATGACCTTTACAGTCCAATTGGTCTGTTTATGTAAATACACGTAAGGTTAATTGGATGTTTTCTGAAAGCATCAGGCTTATTGCCTATGGCTGTACAGCACAGGAGCTCTGACAGCATTCCCTGGTTGAGGATATTGGGAACAACCACCTAATCCTCAACATGATAGTTTTCAACATACGTGAACCACAGTGTTCATGATGTGCATTAGCATATTCAAAGGCATTTGACTTTTTAGGAATAGTTCTTGAAAATTTGTCTTTAGAAGTGCATATAGTGTTATAATCAGTTTCTTCTTTGAGGTCAAAGAGAAGGAGAAAAGAATTTCAGATCTAGGAAATCTTGTGTATATGGCAACCCTAGCTGGGACTCTGTTCTGTGCAGTATTTGAATACATGCATCATTATGTAACTGAGTTTTAAGGTACCCAGATGTTGAAGATGGCTTTAGTAATGTATTGTTAACATCGTGGCTTCTCATCTACTGAGTGTAAAAAAAAATACTTTAAGCTTAAGCTGGATACTTCATCAATTTTGATTACTTCTTAATATTTAATCTTGTTTCTTTATATGTATTTTTAGGAAATGTGAGATTAATTTAGATTATGCACTACCAAGGAAATCAAGTTTATCAGCTGACAGTAATAAAACATTTTGTATGATTGGCCACTGTACATCGTCTCAAGAAGATTTGCTTCGATTGTCGGGTAGATGGGATCTTGGAAATCTGCTTCTATTTAATGGTACTTTTGTATGCTTTTTACTTAAGTCTTCATTCCCTCTTCCCCCTCCAAGAACAAAGGCTTCATTTGATTTTTTTTTTTAATATGCCAAGCTTCTACAATAAAAGCAACAATACAGTTTTTGCCAGCATAATGTATCAGGGAGGCAGTTGGCAAATGTTTGTGTTGGTTACTTCATAGTGTGTACTTCTGCCACTTTTCTCTTGCTTTCTTTTTAGTGCTGTAATTGGCAATTGCAGTTACTTCTATTTCTTTAAATAATACCTTGAGGTAGGGGTTGGAGAAATAGTGGTACCTGCTCTGCTTTTTTGTCTTAAAACACTCAATCTCTCCCAGGTGGAAACTTCTCACTTACCCACTTCTAAACTACTAGCTGTCTGTAATCTTGCTACGCTTTGGAAACCGAGGAGGTTTGGATAGATAACTTCTCAATTTTAAAAAGTGTAACTGACTATACGGAGCTGTTGGTCTTCAGTTCATGCAGATCATTTTCCTGACCTGGCTTCAGTGCTTTTGCCAGTGAATTGATCTGGCGTGTGATGTGTCTGAAGTCACTGATCTACAGTAGCTAATCGTGAGCATTGGACTGTACTAATTGTTTTTTGTCGGCAAGGCCTACAAAAATCAGCCAGTGATCTTCCTCATAAAGTCTCTTATGCAATCTGCTAGCCAATGTATGAATTTTGCTTTATTGTATGCTAAAGAGTTAACAGCTTCTTTTCTGGATTTTAGGTGCAAAGATTGGACCAGAGGAAGCATTTTACTTATACACATGCGGGCCAGACTTCACATCTGTAATGCCTTGTAAACATGGCAAAACATCAACTGATTGCTCTAAATATATAAGTAAAGAGATTCTACAATGTGAACAAATAAAGGAGCTCTTCATGGCAAAAAAGGAAGTGGATATTGGGCCTTTGATTGTAGGTTTCTACTTAGAAATGGTTCTTAATCTCTCAGAACTGATTACGAAACTGGTAACATGCTTCCTTCTGTCTCCCAAAGGGCTTCACTTTCTCAAAGCAGGCAGTAGGAAATCCACTTCTCATTAAAATCACTGCAGGGTTCTTCTCACTTATTTCAATGGGAGTTGAAGCCCACATGGGGTGACCATTTCATCTTGCTTTGGATTGGATTCTGACGATTTCTAGATGTTCCAGCATCTAAAAAATTACATATTTAATCTATGAGATAAGAAAACACTTCCGATGCCCTAGGATGAATACATAGCTCTTCTCTCCATTAGTGTTAAGTTAGCCCAGGACAGCTTAGTTAACCTTTTAACATTAAAACTGAGAGGGGAGGAAAGGGGAGGATTTATCTGGCTTTAACTGGAAGCAAAAGACTTAATCCCAATTCTTTGAGGGTTTTGAGGGAGTAAGTTTACATCAATTTTGGCTGGAAAGTCATTTTCTAGCTGGCATATCTTAGCTTTTCTTATATTTCCTGACTGAAACAGCCATAGCAGATGCAGATGTAAATATAGTTATGCTAGAAAAAGAATAAAATGAAACTTCTATAACAAAATTAACACTAATTTATATTGATGAGCCTTCTGTATTTGGGAAATTGCCTTTATGCTTTGGTAATTCCTGCTGTATGAATTGTTTCCACTAGAGGGATTTTTCTGATTTTGTTCTACAGCAGCTCTGTAGCTGTAGGCAAAGGGTCATTCTGTCTGGATGTGATCCTGGTAAACAACAGTACTAATTTTTTAATAGCTAAAGAAGGAATGAATGGAATAAGTAAAAAACCTGGCAAATCAGTCATGCAACTTTTAAGCTTATTTCGCCTTATAGAACACCAAGTAGCCAGACAGAACTATGCTCAAGTGATGAATTAGTCTCTGTGCTTCTATAGAATGCAAGTGCCTTAAATGTAATTACTTTCTTTTAAACAGCCTTCCAAATATGATCATTTTACACTTTATGTGACAATGAGTTTTACACAGGAGCTTTGGTTCTGGTCTAAGTCTCTTCATCAGTAATGGAACTTCTATTGAAATCATCTTACGGCAAAGCTGATTAAAGGATAGACTTAAACAAAAAAATTAAAGAATTTTTTTAAAAATAGAAAACTTTCTGTTTTGGACTCACCACTTTAGAGAGGCAAAAATAATTTGCCCAGTACCTCTGTGTGCTCACATTCTTTAAAATTTGTCAGTAAGTTTTCTTCTGCAAAATAGTAATTCTTGAGGGAGTAAAAGGGGGATCCCTGTGGAATTTTTTTAGTCCGTTCTCTACATTCAGTGCTGTAGCTATTGCTAAAATTTGCTAAAATTCAGGAATCCTGTTGCATTTCAGTGCACATGCATCCACATAGAACTTAAGAGCACACTAATGGTAAAATAGAAAGTTGCTGCTACTTGCTGTTTGGTGGCTTTTGTGTGTGGCTTTTGGTGGTTTTGGGGGTGGTGGTTTTTGGTTTTTTGCATTAAACTTTCTTGAAAAGCTTATAAATGTCTCTTGTTTCAGGAGAGTCTTGCTGTTGTTTATACCACATGCTGCCCTGGTCAGTACACCATATATGAACCTGTTATTAGACTAAAAGGCCAAGTGAAAACTGTACCTTCTCAGAGACCTTTCAGTTTAAAAGAAGTTCAGAGCAATGTATTGGACTCTCATCACCTGAAAACACTTCAGCCTGTTGAATATAAAACTCTTCAGGGTATATTACATGAAATTGGAGGAACCGGTGCATTTATTTTCCTCTTTGCTAGGGTAAGGGGATTGGAGGAGGGGGTGCATGTCTGTCTTCTCCCAGATAAGCTTCCTTGGATCTTGGGTAGCAAATCACATATTCTAGCTGCCTTGCTTTAGTCTGCATGTGATCTTTTTTTCTTACAAAAAATTAATGGAAAATACCTGTGGCATAACACAGGTTGTTTTAATTTGGAAACTTAAATAATTATGTAATGGTTTTTATAATATTATTAGTATGTAATATGTGGTGTTACATTCTGATTTAGAGTTGAGGTTTCTAAATGTCAGAAGAGTTTAGAAGTATTGTAGAACTGATCATATTTTTCAGAAGCACTTAAATTCATTTCAATTTTTGGCACTTGAAACAGGATTCACAATGCAAGTATGAATAAATCTAAAACTACATAGTGTGCAAAGCTCTGTTTTATCTAATAGAGCTTGTTCAAGATAACTCTTCAGACATGTTCAACGGCTTATCCTGTTTAAGAAAAAATGTTATTTCAGAAATTTGAAGGCTGTGAGCCTTCACTTAGTTATTACTTAATTGTAGTAGCTGAGGCTAATACTTGTGCTAGGAGTCTCCCAAGTACTACAGTTAATTCAAACTACTACTGTAGGCCTAAAACATGTTAGTTTTGTGTGCCTCTGGCAATGGTAGTGTTCTGAAAGTTGTGTGGAGAGTAATCAATGCACATTAGACCAGAGGTACTCGCACGTTCAGGCTTCTGGTTATGAAGCCACTGCCTGCTGTAATTTTAACATCCATACTGAAATATGAGAAAATCCTCATTCATGTTACTGTGCATTGTGTAAATGTATGTGAAGTGCTACAGATCTTGCTGTAGACTGCATCAGTAAAGCAAGTAAACAATAGATCAGCTTCCAACCAATACAGGTATGCATATACATAAGTGCAGCAGAATTAACAGGTACACAGAAGGGAACCTATGAGCACTAGAATTCTGTTCATGTGAGATTTCCTTCTTGCGCATTTTCTGTAAAAATACTACTTTTCTTTTTTGGGGATTCAAGAACAGTGGGAAGCAAAGAGTGAAGAGTGGTCTGTGGTCTTTGTACGTCAAATTGCTTTTCTCTTTATGGACAAATAGAACTTTCATGTTTGACACTTCTATGTAGAGATAGTCTGGACCTTTAGGAACCTTAGTAAACCTTTTCTTAAACATTTAGAAAACTTACTTTTTCAGGGCAAACAACAGAGTTCATTCTTACAAGTGATTATGTATTTCATGACCTTGTGACTTCGTAGCATGACAAATTCTAAATTTTACTTAGAACAGATTCTTTTCTTAAAAAGGGATTCTTATAGTGGGACCTCTGTTTTCTTAGCAGATCATAATTTACCACAGCAGGAATTATCACTTGAGATATAATAATATGTGAATGTATGCACATAAGCTAAAAATTAAAGTTATGTACATAACCTCAAAGTCTCCAAAACAGACTTAATCCAGAAGTTATGATTTAAGGCTGCAACAAAATATTTTTAAGGCTTTTTTTCTAAATGTTTATAATTTAAACTGTTCTACAAAATTTGCCTTTTCAGGTTGTAGAGATTAGCAGCTGTGAAGACACTCAAGCTTTAGCACTGCAACTTATACTATCTTTAACAAAATACAATCAACAAAGAATACAAGAGATGGACAATTGTAATGGCTATTCTATGATTCATCGAGTGTTGATCAAACCAAAATGCATTGTTGGATTTTGCATGCTGAAGGTAGAGTGCTCTTTAAACCTGATATTTTGGTCAGCGTTAGCACAAATTTAGAAACTTTTGTGAGTTTAAGTCTACATTTGAAACTGTCTTCACAAAGGCAGAACAGCGATTTGGAGCAAGTTTGGTGTAGGAGAACTAGTAACTCTTGATAGGTAAGGGAAGAAAAAAGAAGTATTGGGAGATCATGATTTCAGAAGAAATGGGGAGAATGCAGCTGCCAGAGCAAAATTTTTGAACAAGCTTAAACCTGAAAGCAATTAATAAATAAATTTCAGTGTACTTGAAGAACTATCTTATTTTTTTCTAAATTGTAGTGGTGTTATAACAAAGAAAGCTTCGTTATAACACCAAAATAAAAATAAGCGTCTTGAATGCCTCCAGTGGGGTTACTAAACCCAATAACAATTCTCAAAAGTGACCAGGTAGATGTATGCCTTCCCTATTTAGAGTTTGTCTCTTTAAAGATTTTTTTTTTTATAAGTTGGATAAGAAAAACTACTGCTTTGTGCTTATGACATTAAAAAATTTCTCCCCCCCCCTTCAAGACACTCTTAGAAGGATGCTGCAGTGATGAGATTCTCTATATAAATGAAAATGGGCAATTTGTGCTTGATGAAGATTCTACTGCAGTCATCCAAGATGTCCAAATATTAGAAAAGCTGCTACTTGACTGGAAGATATGGTCTAAAGCAAAGGTAATTACTTCAATTTTGGAAAAATTGTAAGTCTAAAACTTAATATATAAAAAGAATAAGTACTGTGTGGTCTGAAATTAATTTCTCTAGTTAGATGTCAGTAGTTACTTAAAATTTCTAAAATAGTAATTATTTTTCTCTAGCTGGTAGTAGCGTCAAGCTCCTATTATCAATGATACAGGTGTACTTAGTGTATTAAATTTTGTAAATGCAAGTTACTTGAGTTGAATGGATTAAATTTTTAGGGGTACTTGTCAAGACTGAGGAAGATCTGCTTCCCTCTGGAGTTAAGCTGTTGAAAATAACCATCTGCTGTTAATAAAGTATGCAAAATGATTTTTAGATAAGTAATTTTTTGCTCACTTAATCACAAAAATATGCTTGCTTTTATATGAGCATGACTTTTCTGATAGTTTCTAGTTCTGACCTAATCATTTGCAGTTATTTAGTCATATTCTTAGGTGTGAAATTAACTCGACTTGGTTATGTTCCTAAACTTTTGTTTGGGTTTTGGTTTTTTGGGTTTGGAGTTTTCTGGGGTTTTTTTTGGTGAGGTTTTTTTGGTTTTGGGCTTGTTTTGGTTTTTTTTTCTTTTTTTTTATGTTTTTTTTTTTTTTTATTCTTAGTGTGTAGACTCAGAAATCTTTTTCAAAGGCGTGTTCCTGTTTTGTTTTATTTTTCAGCAAGGTGTTTGGGAAACTCTATTAGAAGCTCTAGAAATCCTTATCAGAGCTAACCATCACCAGCAGATGTTTAACATTAAGCAGCTGTTGAAAGCTCAAGTGGTACATCACTTCCTGTTAACTTGTCAGGTTCTGCAGGTACTTTCACTCAGAAATCCTACTTTGTGCTTGGCAAATACTCAGTTTTACTTGGAGGTGGGATGGTGGAGACTAAATGTTATAGAGAAAACTACTTTAGTAGACTGTCCTCCATGCTTCCAGACCCATTTCATGGTCTTCAGCAGACATCCTGTAAACTGATACAGTTCCTTTCTGGGTGCTCTGTTTACTGCTGGACAAGAAGGAACAAGGGGCACGAGATTCTAACAGTCTGGTACTATTTGAAAACCTAGGCACCTGGTTACCTGCCCATTCCATACATGAGTGGGAGCTTAAATGATCTGTGAGTCTTTTTATAAAAGACCTGAGATGTCTCATACTATTTGAAGTCTTCATTGCTGAAAAACATAGATAATGTGCAAGTAGAAGAAACTATCCTGTATCTTATCAGAGCTAACAGGGCAAGTGGCCTGTAGTTCTCTGTCTGAGCACTCTTCCCAAACTTTTGATCCAGTAGTAGTTTCTTCCATGGCATGAAAATAGCCATTCTAAAAAGGACTTTGGGAAAGTGCTTCAGCCCTTTGGTAGTCGCTTCTTAGAAACATGATTTTGAGGTGTTTTCCTGCATGTAATATGTATCTATTTGTGAAAACACGTACTGTAATCCCTTTTTTCCCCTACACAGTATTTTCTATTTTACATTTCTCTTTGAAAACTTCATTTAGTCTTTTCATACCGCAGTCTCAGTGAAGATGCTAAAAAGAGGTGAAATTTAGAGAAGTTAGGGTCAGTTAGGAACAAGTTAATCACCATGCTCACATTAGTGAGGTTTACCACAAGTTTCTTGAAGTCCTGTTCTAAAAATCATTATTCAGTTAACAGTTTTATTTTCCAGTAGCTATTGTCAAATGCTTTTGAATGCTCGATCAAGCAGAAATTATAATTATCAATGAAATCTCAAATATCTGTTTATAAAAATAGCTATTGAAGTGGGAATACGGAAGACGCAGTGTACGGCACTGTTCAGAAAGCTCTTAATGTTTGACATGTTAGTATCAGCAACTATTTCAATTTCTCTACAAATATGTAATATAGTGAATGACTTAGCTTTTTTTTTTCAACTTGTCTGTTCTATAGCATGACAATTTAAAATTAAAGAAAAAAAGATAGTTTATGTCAAATGAAAAATACAAGTAACTGACAGTTGTACTGCTCTTTCTTTCTAGGAGCATAAAGAAGGGCACCTCGCATCGTTGCCTCGGGAGGTTTGCAGGTCATTTGTGAAAATAATTGAAGAAGTCCTTGGATCTCCCCCAGACCTGGAGCTGCTGACACTGGTTTTCAATTTCCTCTTAGCAGTTCACCCTCCCACTAATACATATGTTTGTCACAATCCTACCAACTTCTACTTTTCCCTGCACATAGGTAGATACGTCACATTTAACTAGAAATAAATAAAATTAAAATCTAGTCATTAATTAATAGCTCAGTCTTTCACTCTTATAAATTACTATTCTATGAATATGTTATTTGATTGCTACATTGTAATAACTATATATAAAAATTATTGAACTCTTTGGACTTAGTAAAGTAACAGTAATTCACGGTATTGAGAGACATAGTTAGACCTTGCTTGGCTTACTTGAGATGCTTTCTTCTGTCTACAGCCATAGGTAGTATCTCTGGTGGTTATGTCTTTAACTTTCTTTAAAGATTGATGCTGCTAAATGGAATGCATAACATTAGCTGCCTGAATGAACCCATTTGCCTGTGGTCAAATTTTTGGGTAAAACATTTAACTTACCTGTGATTGAAGATTACTCAGAAACATGTGTACATGGGCCTTTTTCCATCTCTGCTTTGTTTCCTGTTACTGAATTCCTGTATTTAACAAATGATCAGTTGCCCTGCAAGATATCATTGACAGGCACCATCAGCACATTGCATTCAAGTTAGTGAAAATACCTATGTGCTTAGAAGGGTCCAGATCTAGCACAACAGCTGTCTTAAATATATCTGTACTAGATGATCACTTTGGTAAAATGAGTGATAGGAGCTTTAAAAATTCATTCTTGTTATTTTGAAAAATGAGAACCTGGTAGATGTGTAATTCATGTAGCGTTGTACAACTTTTTACGATAATTTATGTAAATGTGGAAAGCATCATCCAAGTTTGAAATGTGTTCTCCTTTTGCAGATGCCTGTGAAACTCCAGTTTTAGTAATCAGTTTCAAAGGCAGTACAGTTGTTTTATCTGTATCTGTCCTCTAATATGAAGAGTTATAAAATTCTGAGCGAGAGCAGAATGTACTTTTTGATACTTTGAGCCTTAGTAGATGAAACCGTTTGACAACAGTCACCTGTTTTCAACATGGTGAAAGTCATTTATTACTGCTTGTATGACTGCAAGGACTATCTTTAAATACAATTGCTTTAGAACATCATAATATTTTCAATGTTCTGAAGTAAACTTTAAAGATGTATCACTAAAGCAAAAGGTTTTTTCTCAAATACTTTTCCTGATATTTGAGTTGAGCGCTTCTCATTAGCCTCCAGTGATCAGCTTGAAATGTAAGCTGACTACTATGAGTCTGAATATATACATGAAGAATGCAAACTCAAACAGTTCTTACATAACTTTTCCCTTTCTCTTTTGTTTCTAGATGGCAAAATTTTTCAGGAGAAAGTTGAATCACTTAGGTACCTGAGAAATTCCAGCAGCGGTGGGAAGTCAGTGGACAGCTCTGCATTTATGATTACAACTCCAACTGGATTTACAGCTTTACCACTGGAAGGTAAAACAGAGCTGGAAAAACAAGGACTTTTAAGACACAGTCATTTGGCAAATAACTATATTTCTTTAAAGTGTTACTCTTCCACAGATATTTCTTACAAAGCTCTCTCTGTCCCTTGGAGTTTGATGCCAGAACAACAGAGTAAGGAAGATGCAGTTGAACATGCTACCTAAACTGCTCTTCATTCTCAAGTTGACATATGTTGCCATATTGACAGCTCAGGCAGAGAAGTGGACCAGATAGCTGAACAATTTCATTTGTTAAACAGACCTGGTACAGATGTATGAGACTGCCTTAGCCAGGCATTAGTTGAAGTTGTGACTTGTAAGCAGCTATCCTATCTATGCAAAAGGCATTAAGCTGATAATTTTTTTTTCTGTGCATAATTAAAGTATTGGCATGTAGTTATATTGCAGATATACTGTTCCTACATGATAGAGGATGGGAAAGTTTATTTTGTAAAGAGCAACTTGGATACCTTGGTTATATAAATTATAATCTAATAATTTTCTAGAAACAGTCTTATTATGTAGCATACTAAATAAGTTGAGGTCTATGAAGTTAGCTGCTTGAATCAGTTTTTTATTCCTCTGCTATAGATGCTGAAATAGTGTGAAGTTATTACATAGTTGGAGCTGGTAACTTTTTCAGTGACCACTAAAACATGTTGGTAGATTGGACCTCTGATGCAGGAGTTTGAAATAGAGCAACCTGCTCTATTTGAGCCTGGTTTGAGCAGGGAGGTTGAGCTAGACAATCTCCAGAGGTGCCTTCCACCCTCAATGTTTCTATGATTCTGCACAAATTCCTGTTGTGGGTTAGTTGAGACAATCATAATGTAAATCCAGAAACTCCAATATATACGCAAAAATTCTGTCATTTTATGCATCTTTCAAATTTATTACCTGCAGCATAATAGTTTACTATCTCGACTGGCCAAATTTGAGCAACACCAGGTGTTGAATTAGTTTTGCCACATAAAATTACCTTGGGTCTTCACTGTGTTAAATATATGTGGAGTGCAACACTGAGGGAAAAGCTTGTTTCTAGTGTAAAATGAATGCTAAAGATATTCTTATTTCTCTAGGGAGCACTTCCAAGGCTAGTGTACAGCAGAAAATAAGCTCTCAGACACCTAAAAGGCTTTGCAAAAGCTTACCAGCATCTCCTACTTCCTCACCTCAAGTTCATCAGAAAAGACTGACTGAAAGAATGGGAAGGAGTGTTGATGACCTGCAGGCTATTGGCAAGTGCAACTACATTGATCTGCAGGGTAGAACTGGTTTTGTAGGAAGCTCTGAAACCGTAAAGAGAGTACAGGAAGAACTCTTTCTTAGCAGTTGCGAGTCTGCAAAAACAGTTTGTGACTCTGAGTTAACATCTGCTGAAACATTTGAAGATATTGCAAAAGAAGAAGAGTTAACTGAAAATGCATTTGAGAATAAAGAAGCAGATGCAGACCTCAAATGTAATGAAGGTGGTGGTGCTGCAGCTGAGCCATCACTAAGTCGTCCAGACAATCTGAAAGGACTACCTTCATTTCAGAAGACTCAGAGTAATTTTGCAGGGTTGGGCTTAGCATTTTCTGTTCATGGAGGATCATTAGCCATTGCTCGCTGGCCAAGCCTTGTGGACAAGAATGTACTTGCTGAAGACTGGGAGAGCCTTGCTTTTTCTTCAGCTAATGAGACTATTGAAAAACCATCTGAAATCCCTGATGATAGGTAAGCAGATAAGCAAAACAGTATATTAGCAGTACTTCAGTACATGAGCTTTAATTTCACAATTCTTGGTCTTGATTACTATTCTACAAAAATTGTGAGCCTAAAAATGAACTATATGCTTTCAATGGCTGTCATAAACCAATTAATTCAGCTTTTAGTCTGTAGAATTGTGTTGTTTCAGTTTTTGCAATCTTTCTTCACATAGCAAACTTTAAAGATCAAGAATTTGGCATCTACAGTAGGAGTAAGAACTTTTTATGCTACCTCACAAAAAAAATCTCAAGCAAATAGTTCTGGTCAGATTATCCTTTTTGCTATCTGCCATCCAAAAGTAAGTGTTAATGAAGAGTGGTAATAGGAGTATTGGAAAAATGCTTGCCAGATTTCCTCTTTCCTCCCCTGCCCAAGAGTAGCAAAAGATTATGCAGTTTTTTAATGTTTCCTGTTGTAGACAATAAACTGCAATACAACATATTCCTCTGTTTTCAGATGTACAGAAGACTATCTTGTGCTTATCTGTTGTGGATTATATGACCTCTTGCGTGGAGTTCTCCTAATCCTACCAGATATCATGCTAGAAGATGTGATGGACAAACTTATCCAACCTGATTATCTTATAGTTCTTGTGAACCACCCATCTCCTCTCATACAACAAGGAGTTATTAAAGTAGGTCTATGCAAAATGCTTTCAGCTAAGGAGTTACAATCTAGTGTTGTTAACATGTTTGAAATATCAAGTTTTGTAAATACCTTTTAATTTGCTTTCAGCAATTTCCTATACAGTGTACAACAGCTTTACTGATGCAAATGGAAGCAGCAATGCAGGAAGTTGGTGACCATGTCTTGAGCATTCAATTCATGATGCATTCTGTTAAATTAAGGTGCAGGCAAAGTTTTGACTAGTAACACGGTTGACTTTCAGTTATTCCGGTGTTATGTGCGTATCTGTGGCCTGAAAGTGGACTTGAGACTTCAGACTGTTTTCAGAGATTTTTGTAGTATTGACAAAGACAGTGTTCCTGGATGGTGACAGTGTTCCTGGATGGTAACATTGTGTAGATTGAAAACTACATGGATTTCTGTTTTAATTTGAGGAAGAATAAGATTATGTAATTTCATTAACAAAAATTGCATACACACGAAAGTGCAGTGTTTAACAAGTATAGAAAGTCTGAGTGTATTTATATGTGCATTTCGACTGTTGTGTGTGATTTCATCTCCCCCCTCCCCCTAATTGACTAAAAATCTAAGTCTTGATATTAGAAAGATAAAGTCAGCTGACAGTGGTAACAAGGCAGTATAGATTGCAGTTGCAATAGTGCAACTGATGTTTTTAATCTGAAATTTTAATTTTTTTTTATTTCAAACTATTCGAATCACAGACAAGAGCTTAACTTTCAAGGGAGTTATTTTAAATGTTTAAATCTCACATCATAATTATGCATTTATTTTTAGTTGTTGGATGCATATTTCAACAGAGCAAGGAGGGAGCAGAAGGAGAAGTTCTTAAAGAATCGGGGCTTCTCTTTGCTAGCCAATCAGCTGTACCTTCACCAGGGGACTCAGGAAGTTGTAGAGTGCTTTTTGGAAATGCTCTTTGGCCGCTCTGTTGGTTTGGATGAAGAGTAAGTTAATGCTTTGCTTTTGTATCCTGTAACTTACTAAGTACAAGCAGTGAGCCTTGCAGGAGGCAAGGATATGTGATAGATTTCTAATTCGTATTTTCTTCCTAGCAGTCAACAACCATACAAAAAAATGTTCCTTGAAAACTGTTTTGAAATGTTTTGCCTTCTACCTTTAACTTGAATGTGTTAAACTTCTTGTGACTACTGTGGCCTTTAAGCTGTTTGTAAGCAGCTTCCTCTGATGGTTGCTATCAGCTGGGAACTTCTAAACTCTCAGCCTTTCTGAGGCCTCAGAGCCCTTTGCACTTGAAATGTCCTGTAATCAGTTTAACTCTTCCTCTTCTGAGCCTACATGAAACTCTGATTTATACCCTTAGATGTTTTAAGTAGCAGTCACTATACTGCTGCTCCTGGATTTTGGTAGGAAAAAGCTTGATGCCGCAGTTGCTTCCTTGGTTTGGCCCTGAGTTTAAATCCCTATTTCCTTTAGCGAAATCCCACAGGTATGCCATTTCCTTGAATCAAAGAGCCACCTCATACTGAGAGGAAAGGAGATTACCTCTAAGACGACTATCTAAATAAATTTTATTTTTTTAGAATTAGTCTGACTAAATGTTTGTATAGGGAGAACATACATCTAAGTTTAGTCAGCAGTACAAAACTTAATGAACCTTCAGAAGTAATGATGTAGGACATCAAGCCTGCTGTCAGTGTATTATATTGATGCCAAGCTCTATCTGATTTCTTGATAGTCTGTGCCAGTTGTAATACTTATAACTGAAAAGATGGTTTGTCATATTCTACATTGATAAAAAAAACCCCACCAAAACCTCTATTTTCAGGAGATTTGTATTGTAGATGGTAGTTAGCTGAAGCTTCAGATATACTTTTAAGATACTTTGTTTCCTTGTGGTGCTTTGATTTATTTTGGTCCATGTTTCATTACTTTTAGCAGACAGGTGGTGTTACTGCAATGAAATGTAGGAAATTGCCATCTACTTCTTAGCAAAAGTACTCTTATAGACTGGTAGTCCAGTTGCATATACCAGGTTGCTATTTAAAGGATGTCCTAACATTTATGTTAATAGATTTGATCTGGAAGATGTCAAGAATGTTGGACTCTTTCGAAAATGGTGTGTCATTCCTGTTCTGGGTCTTATTGAGAACTCTCTGTATGATAATGTGCTGCTGCATAACTGCTTCTGTCTCCTGCTACAAATCATGAATTCCTGCTCAAAAGTTGCAGACCTCCTGCTTGATAATGGTTTGCTCTATGTGTTGTGTAATACGCTGGCTGCTCTCAATGGACTGGAAACAAAGTGAGTATTGTATCATTTTGGTATCATTGTATCAATGAGCCACTTGATTCATTGAATCATGTACAATTGTAACAATTGTACCATTGTTGCTATGAAATAGTCCAGATGCCACCTAAAGTCTAGCAAAAATTACTAATTTTTTTGTTCTACTTTGTAAAATGATCCGAGAGAATGTACAAAATAATACTGTTTATGAGGCTTTAGGATTTAATTATACCTGTAAGTGAAAACTGATGTTTAGCTGTTCAGTTCAAGCAAAGGAATGCGAAATGTTCTTTCCATACCTTGAACTTTCAAGTGACTAACTTTCAATGATATCTTAAAATGCAAACCTGTCACACTGTGAGCACTTCGGATGCTTGTTCCACTAAAACTCACCTGAACAGTAAGATAAAGGTCCAGGAGATTGTAGCATTCTACTGTATCTGTAGGTAAATTCTCTTGTGCTGCCTGTGATTTAATTTTTGATAATTTGAAAAAACTAAATTACTTCATTAATTACATACATTCTGTGCTTTAAGAAAGGTTATTCAGTGAAGGAAGGGGAGATGTGTTTTAGTTAATTTATTTATTTGGTTGGTATCCTGAATGAATACAGATTTCCTTTTTACCCCAGTATGGTTAAAGTTCAGCACAGTTACAAAGTGAGATACTACCCTGTTGGTTTGATTTTTGGTTTGTTGGGGTTTTTTGGGGTTTTTTTTTTTGGGGGGGGGAGAAATACAAGACTTCAGACCTGTTCTTTAACTTAAAAATCTGATAATAACGCATCATTGCTTTTCCAATAGAACTTTGTTACAATTTTAATGTTAGACTGTCTCAAAGATTTGCAGATATCCAGGCTGCTAAAGTTGATGTTAAAGAGCCTTCTTTTGATTAGTGTTCCAGTCTTCAGGAGTAATATTTCAATATAAAGTACAATATAATATTGGATACGGTTTTCCGAAGTAACAAGGGGTATAGTAATGGGTCTGGTTATGGGTTACAGTCTACTAGAATTGTAATCTTTCTGGTAACTACAACTTTGTTTGCAGCATTCCCTTGAATGACTACAAGGTACTTGTGTGTGATATACAACAGCTGCTGGTAGCAGTTGCAATTCATGCCTGCAGCTCCTCAGGTTCTCAGTATTTTCGTGTTATTGAAGACCTCATTGTGCTGCTGGGTCATCTTCAAAATAGTAAAAATGCAAGGATGCAAAGTAAGTTATCTGCTTATTTTGGGGGTCATGGGACTGGAGAAGTAAATCCCTTCCCCACTGATTTTTGTTTAATGTTCCTGCTGAGGGAGAAGGGAGTTTTCTGGTGGTGGATATTTTTCTTCAAAGTGGTTCTTGAAGTAGTAGTTTTCCTCAGGAGTCTGCCTTGTTGTAAAGAATTGTTTACTGCTAATCTGAACAATAAGTCATTAAGGGCATTTAAATGGAAATGTTCTATGCAGTTTCATTTAGCTTATTTTAGGATAAGCAAATTCAATAGCTTTTCCATGAGAGCTCACTTGTGGACTGTCTGTATCTGTGAAATAATGAGGTGACTTCTGTGGAATCGAGAGCTTTAGCTCTTGCTGTGCTTTGTGTATTTTTACTTGGTACAGACATCTGGTAAAAAAATCTTGAAGATGTGTAAAGAATGTCAGGTATCCTTTGTATGCCTCTTTTTGTAGATATAGCAGTTGTTCTGCAGTTTAGAGTTCTTCAAGCAGCCATTGAATTAATAAAAACTACAGCAAGCCAGGATGTTCAGGAGCAGGTTGGTTCGGTCCCATCACAATCTGTGCCACATCGTGCCATGTTTCAAAAGCGTAAAGGGATTGCTGGTGAGTACCAGAAATGTAATATCCTTGTACCTTCTCCTGTATGTATTGCTTTCAAACTATAATTTCAGTGATCCAACAAATGGGTCCAGTTGCTTTGCTTTTTCTGTGGATTGTCTTTATAAATCAATAAACATATATTTAGAATAGTATAGCCTGTACCCATTTTGAACTTGTGGGGTTTTGTATTAGGAGGAGGGAGTAAGGTACAAAAATGAATCTTTCACCTTACTCTCACTGCAGTGTCTAAAGCCAGAGATTACCTTCTTTTGGGATTCTCTTCAATTCACAAGTTACTATAAAACCGTCTTTACTAAGTAATTCATAGTGGTTTTAGTAGTCAACTTCACAGTAAGGAAACACCGAAATAAAGTTAGTGCTTGTAATTTTAACACAACTATGATGGGGTTTGCATTGTTGCACAACTTCCAATTTGTTAACATTTTGAAGTAAATACCTGGCATTCCAAATTTATAGTTGGGAATGTGAGATTCCTAGATTCCACTGTGGTTGTGCTTGTAAAACACTGGTACAGTTCTAGCTGTCAAAGTAATACTTGCTGTGTATTTGATAGCTTATGAATCATGTAAAGGTTTTGGAGTTTTCTGGCTGGAAATTTGTTTTATGTATCCCCTATAAATGAAGCTACATTTAAGACTTTGTACAAGATACACTTCTAAAACCTGACATGTATTTGATTAAAAAACCCACCAAAAACCTGCCTCAAAGAAAACCGCTGTTAGTCCCAGTTACTCCAGGCCTCTCTCTGTCAGTGTAGGTAAGTATAGTGAAGAAAATACTTCAATATCAGCAAATCTGGTAAGGCACTAAAGGTGACTTAAAAAATAGTTATTTCTAAAAGAAGCAAGTTCAGTCAAGGCCTACCAGTTCATTTCAAGAAAATTTTAATGAATATTCTTCTGAGTTAGAAATAGTACTTCTATCAAAATTAGTGGCAATGGCTGAGGTACAAAATATTGTTTATAAAGTGTTAATACAACTGACGACTCATTTGTGCTGATAAACCTACTTTGATATGCAGTAATTCTCTTGTATGATTAATTTTTAATCCTTTATCATAATTATACAGTAAAAAGATTAATAAAAATAACTGTTAGAATCTGCTTTACACAAATATGCAAATTGTAGAATAAGTCTGATCCTGAGAATAACTCATTTCAAAGTATCATTTCCTGAATTTTGTATATTTTCAAATAGAAAAGCTTTTAAAAGAAAGACAAACTTCCAGGTAACATATATGTTCTCTTCAGTAGTTATGTATTTCAAATGTTTTGTTTCCTTAAATGATGTGAGCTCTCTAGATGAAAGCAGTTGCTGAATGATTAACTCTTTGTGTATTTTAGTAAGATGCTATTAGTGTTTTTCTCTTTAAAGGCTCCAAAAAGTTTCCACTTGCTCAGTCTGATGCTCTGCTGATGAAAATGCGCTCACTAGCAAGTGAGGAATTCAATATGATGATGCAGCGGAGAATGAGCCAAGAAAATCCTATCCAAGCCACTGAGGTGGAGTTTGTACAAAGGTTACAGAGGCTGGCTGTTCTAGCTGTTAACAGGCTCATTTATTTAGGTAGGATTTCTTTTTGTTCATCTCTGTTTTGACAGCTAGTGTAGTGCTGTATGAAAAATGGATTCTTGCTTTTGGAATGTTGAAATGTTTGAGAGGAAAGTAATACCTCTGATGCTAGTTTAATGGATATGTATCACTGATAGCAGGTTAGTGGATTCAACCGTTCTCTCAGTATTATGTAACTGACAATCTGGATACAGTTTTTATCTGAATGAACTAGATGAGTTGTTTTAATTCCATGTTAGTCCATTCATGTGTTAAGTGCCTGAATTATTACCTGAAGATTGAACTCTGTGAAGGGGAGCATCTATTCTCTTTAAGTGCATTAGTTTGCATGTTTCTGTGAACTGGCTACATTTTGTTAGCAAGATTTGATGAATTCAGGGGCTAGTTCAAATTCCACAGAAGAAACAAGAAGTAGGCATGGTAAATACAGTAATAAAGGCAGCATTTGATTTAATGACAATTAAAGGATCATAGGTTTGTCTTGCTTGAGATTGTACTGATCAATATGTGCCTCTTTAATTTTAAGCATCTACTGAAGAGTGCCTTGATGTACTGGGTGTAACAGAAAATACAAATCAAAGCAAACTTTCAGCATCCCAGCTGGAAGTTCCTGAAGAGGAAAGCCAGCATGAACTGCCTAGCAGAACAAATCCTTTTCTTAAAGAAATGTTCAGAATGTTGGTGGAAGGCGTCAAAGTAGCCATTGTAAGTAATTAGACATTGTCTATATTAAATAAAGCATGTTTCATAAAGTTCCTTTATTGGGAACTTTTAATGCATGAAGTCTTCTGTCCATAAATGCTTTTCTTACCGTTGCAATTAAGCTATGGCATTAAAAAGTCTATTTAGCCTCCCTCTGCAGTTGTAAAAAAATAAATGCATCTTCTAATTTTTACCTTAACATTTAGCAAAATTGTGCGTCTTGAACAAGCATACTAATTCTGTGTAGTCCACAAATTTGCTTTGTCTCTTAAACCTCAACATTTCAGTTTGGAGCCTATAAAACAAGATCTGCTGTGCATCCACAGATGATGGAGAGTTGGAGTGATTTGTGTCTATAATATATTTTAGAGTTGAGAAGGAGAATTTTCTTTTTTTGTCAATCGTAGCCAAAGGGTTGAGAGTTTACTAGCATACAGGTGGTAGCCTGTTCATCTATCCAAGGTGATCAGGTTTTGCTTGGGTAATTTGAAATAGTTTTATTGGAAACCAACTTACTAGGTTTTGTTTCTTTATTTCTCTTAGACTATCTTTATAAAAAGTAGCTCAACCTAATTTTCTTTCTAGCTCTGGAAAATTAAGTTTGTTAGGTCAAAGGAGGTGATCCTGCCCCTCTACTCTGCTCTTGTGAGACCTCACTTGGAGTATTGTGTACAGTTCTGGTG
>WYDI02002567.1:0-20851 GCA_009867235.2 Psittacus erithacus
GAGGAAAGAGGGGGGGGGGGGGGGGGGGGGGGGGGGGGGGGGGGGGGGGGGGGGGGGGGGGGTGGGGGGGGGGTCATAGAGCTATGGGGCTTCTGAAATCCATGCGGAACAGTTGCCCTCCAGGAAGGTAAACAGCAACCCTTGGAGCCCAGGGAAGGGAGCAGAGGGTCGTCCTCCTGCTCTTACTCTGCTCTCCAAAGAGGTCTTAAGAAGAAGAGCCAATAACCCTGGTCCAAGGGGATGCCTCAGCCAAGCGGAGCCAGCCTGACCAGGGGAGAGCCTCATCCGTGTCCCCCTGGAAGTGGAGAACTCCAAGTGAGACGAAGAACAAAGAAACATGGGGAAAAGCCCCACCAGCACCTCCTAATCCCACAGCATGGGCATCCCATCCCGCACAGCTTCCAGCAGAAGGACAGGAAGAGCTTGAAATCCTCCTCTCCCTGATGTCTGGACCACAAGGAGGGAACCAGCAGGCGAAAGCACCAAATCTCCTTCCTCTGCTCCAGATTCCCTCCCGCACGGGGACACGGTGCCAGCTTTGGCTGGAATCTGTCGCCTTTTCCCAACAACAGCGAAGCGAGAGGTTAATTAGATGTTTGCAATCCAATTTACATCCTGTTGGTGAAACCGGCATTTCAGTGTAACCCTGGCTGGCAGCCCCCGTGCCCTCGTTCCTTTGCTATATTTATTTCACTGCTCTGCAGAACTGCCTCATCCGGGTCAGAACTCTTCCATTATCATTTTATCGCTGCCTCTTACTCTGTAATTACAAGCTGCTTCCATCACCCCCCTCCTCCTCCTCTTCTTCCCCCTCCAAGCACAAGGTGGGAGATGCTGGTCGTGCTTTAAGCTTCTTCTATGATTTGTCTCACCCACTGAGGCCGGGAACAGTTTGGCCCTGGCTTCAGCAGATAAGCAAGGGAAGGTGGCTGGGAAAGGGGGGGCCATGTTGTTCTCCTGCCTCCCCATCCCCAAGGATTACAATATTCACATGCGCAGCTGAATAGCAATGAGTACTGGAAAGGAAAAGCAGTGTGGAAGAGGTTGGGGTCAATTTGGCAGGAAGAAGAGGAGTTGCAGAGCCATGGGATGTCTATGGCATGTTCCTTCATGCATCCTGTGCCCAGACACTGACTGGGAGGGTGCTGGCTGGTATGGAACAAACCTGTGCCAGGATACATGCACAGAGGTGGTCAGCACCCCTTCTCTATACCTTTAGAAATATACATGAGAGCTTTGTGAGCCTTGTGGACCACCCACAGCCCCAGTGAACTCCAATGGGAGAGAAGGGTCCTTAGGGAGCATCTCGGATGCACAGCATGCAGAGCCAGGGACCAGCATCTCTGTGCACATGGGACAGGCAGAGATGGGGACTTGAGTCTCAGGGTGGCATTGCCACCAGAAGACAGTGCCCAGCCAGCACAGTGGCTCATTGCTGGGGTCCACTTGCAGACCCAGCAGCACTGGTCACCACACTGAGCACCCTTTCTCTATGTTACAATCCATCCCCTCCCCAAAGCACCACTCTTCGGAGTGGTAACAGGCAGAGGGATGCTCACCCCTTCAGGTAACATCTTGTCCATAGGGACAAGCTATCACAGGACTCAAAACCTGAGTTTGGTTGGGATGGAGGTGGCCGCTGGAGCAAGCGATGCTGTTTCACCAGGTGGACAGGGCCTGGATGCAGCTGGACACAGCCAGCAGCATCCTGCTCTGCTGCTAAATCTGGCTCCCTTTCAGACACCTGAGAGCATGAGTCAGACAGGAACTTGCAGACAGCGTGAATACACACACATGCAGCCAGCTCAATTGCCCATGAGAAGGTTCATGTAATTAACAGGCAGGCAGCTTTCCTTCCATGTGGCAAAGAAAGGAGAGGGGGGTATCTCTCTAGGCCCAGCCCCTGAGTAGGTTTTTGCTCAGAGGAGCAGGGACCCCAGTGCAGTCTATTACCAGGACCCCAGAGGCAAGGAGGCATGGACCTCAGGCCCCTTTGCCTAGCCATGCTGCCCCTCCATGTGCAGCCTGGGCCACTTCCCATCCTTGAGGGGAGAGAAAAGCCTTTTCCCTGCTAAATCCATGGTGGAGGGAGACACTTTTTGTTGGAAATGGTGTAAGAATGGATCTTACTGCTCCTTGGGCTGAGCCATGCTCATATCCCCTGCTCTGTGGGATCCCCCACCCTTTGCTGGGATCCCTATATCAGCACTGGGGACATCACACACTGTACCATGATCATTCCAGAACAGTTCCCAACCCCGGGGCGCATCCAGCTCTGCCTGTGATGCTCAGCCCACGCATGCTGCGATGCCCACAGACAGCACCAAGCACAAAGACGCCTCGATCCCTCCCTAAAACAAAGATCAAAGCCTCTGCTCTATGCCTGAGAACACCACCCCCCTCCCCACTGCTGGAGGAACATTAAAACCCCATTAACCTGGGGTTGTTATTAATCATGCAACATTACCCAGTGGGGACAGCCCTGACGTGAGTGCCCAGGCTCTCCCAGCTCCACAGCCTGGCTCCAGGTGACGCGGGAAGGTGGGATTCGTTTATAAGCAGGAGCTGCAGATAATGGATTTCCTCCATGAGGCAAAGGAGGAAAAGCTTTGGAGAGATTGGAAATAACCACCCCGAGGCAAGGCAGGGACTGGACTCCAGATGCCTTTCACCCCTGCAGATGATAATCCCCTTTGTGAGTGGGGTAAGGGCAAGGCAAGGAAACCACGATTTATCATCTGCTTGAATCACATCCATCCTCTGGAAGAAGGTTTCCAGCAGTGCCACAGAGCACACCCAGTGAAAGGCAGAGATCCCACACTGAAATCAATCCCGGAGCCCAGTGATGTTCGCTTTGGAGACCTCCTAAGGACACAGAGGGGGCTTCTTTGGCAGGCACAGAACAGGTATTGCCATGGGAGCAACCCCTCCACCTGCATCCATGCAGGCTGAAGCCCCATCAAGCCCTCACAGTTCCATGATATTAGAGCTTTCCCCTCATGCATAGAAGCAAGCAGGGGGGCTAATTGCTTCTTATGACACTATAATGGTAGGACTATTTACACTAGATTAAAATCCAATTCATAATGAGATATAATAACTTTGCAAATGCCAGGATTCATCTAAGGGTGAGAAGCGCCGCTGAGGCTGAGCTGGGCAGCCTTGGACTTGGGGTCTGAGCCTTGGCACGGGAGGAATGGGCTCTTGCCAGAGCAAGGGTGAAGGAGTTTTTTTGCCTTCTGCCTCTTTGGTTGCTTCTCCCATAGGTTAAGCACACGGGATGGAGAAAGGGAACATGGGGACTATGGGCACAGCCCTGCAACAGCTTTAGACCCAAGAGGGCGAGGGAAGGAATGGTGCAGGAGGAGGTCTTCAAAAGGCACAGAATGGGTGACCTGTGCATGGGGAAACGGCTGGACACATCCACAGACCCGCAGATGTGCCAGAAACAGGGATCCTTCCCTGGGAAAGACACAGATAAACCGAAACCCTCCAGCCACATTGAAACCTGCTGGGTACCAGGGGTGCTGAGGCAGCCTCCAGGCCAGGATTCAGCATTCCTATAATGGCTACGTGTCACACACCACGTAAGTATCATCAGACCCCCCCGAAACCTATTCCACATGCTCCCAAACAGTCCCATTCAGCCACCCACCAAGGACATGAGCAGAGACACGCACCCAGCGCTGCCATCTCCCCAGGCCCTATCCTGCGTGTGAGTACCTGCAGCAGGGGGGGGTTGTCCTGCAGGAAAGAAAGGGCTGAGGCTGAATCAAGTTTGGATTTGCTTCCCGCCACCATCCCATGTTTACGGATGTGACCTTGAATGAGCCTAGCAGCACATCACTCCTGTCTCATTCAAAGGAGGTGTTTATTTATTCCCTGCCAATGACATGGGCTGATGGTGCCCTCTGAATTCCAAACAGGGCTCAGCTCTGCTTTGAGTCTGTGTGCCTTTGCTAGAAAACAGAGAGGAAAGGACCCAAAAAGCTGAGACCTGGTTTCTTCATTGCTGCCCACATCCAAGGGCTCTGTGCAATTCCTGGATGCCAGCAAGTGGGCTCAGTGTGGTGCTGGCACTTTGCACATGGGTTTAAGCAAGGAACCTCAGGTCCCCAGCAAGCACCAAGGTCCTCTGCTGATTACCAGCACCGGGGACTGCTCCAAAGAAGCATCACCAGAGCTGGAACTACAGAAGGCAAGCAAGCACCAGGCTAGGAGATGGAAAGGGTGCTCAGGTTAGTGTGAGCTCCCTTGTGGTGATGGGACACACTCTCCCAGCATCACCCCGCTATCATTCCACATCTCCACTCATGCCAAGCTCGAAACCAGCTGTCTGCTAAATAAAAGGAGAGAGCAAACCCTCCAGAAACCTAGCTCTTCAGGACATAGTGCTCTGGATTTGCCAGTCATCTGATGGACACTCTGTACCCCCAGCTTGTGGCATGCACTGAGGATAGGGAGAGCTAGAAGCAGGATTTGATTTCCTAAAGGGGGAAACCTTCTCCTCTCTATAAACTCTTCCTCAATGAGATCACTTAAACAGGTACCCAAAGCACAGGAACACAGGAGGAGCATCGAATGGCAAAACCAGCAATAACCTCAGCACTCTTTGTGCTGAAGAGAAAACCAGCTGAGTCTCAAATACAGCAAACTCAAAGGTGCCAAGCTTGCATTCACAGCAGCTAAGGGCTCTCCCTGGTGTCTGAGCTGAAGATACCCCATTACCTGAGCACAGTAAGCTCCATCCCATCCGAGCGAGGTGAACCCATGTCAGCAGCACGTCCACGGTAATAAGGCAGGTTTGACATCAGGCTGGAAACACAAGTCATATCCAGGAACACCAGCCAGCAACCACAAGACAGGTCCATGGTGACAAGATAGGTCCAAGCTGGGAAGTCAGCCCATGGGTCTGCATCAAAAGGGTCTGTAGCCAGGCATGGACAAGGGTGAAGTAAAGCTCAAGGAGAGAACAAAGGCCCAGACCTGGGCTTAAATAAACCTCCTGCCCGTGGGCAGAGGGTGTGGAAGGAGACCCCAGGTGAGGCTGGTCAGAGCTATTGAAGCCTATTATTGCCCACAGGAGCCTGACACTCATTGCCTTCAAGGCTGGGAGACTTACCTCAATGGGATGAGTGCACCAAGGCAGAAATGTTCTTTCTTGGGCTGTGGGCACTTGCCTGCATCCTAGCAAAATTAAGAGGTGTGAGTAAAGACACTGTATGTCAAGTGGACGTTCAACTTTTTGGTTAGATTGAATCCCTGACAATTGGTCCATGGCAGCTCCTGGGGGTGGCAGAACCAGGTGAGTTTTGGTAGCCACAGGACCCTCTCTCTTTGGGGGTATGAACCGGTTGCAAGAACCAGGGTTTTTCAGGGTGACAAGGTGTATGGGGAGAGTATCTCTGAGGTAGGGACATATCTGCCCTGTCACCACTACCATGTAACACCATGCTTCCCAACAGACCCTGCTGCAGCCACTGCACCATGAGGCTCCTTGCATGCTTTTACAGGCAGATCCTTCCCCATGGGAAACAGAAGATGCTCATAAAGTCACCCTTAAGGAGAACACATGTATGGTAGATGAATCAGCACGTTCAAGCTGTAAAGGAGGAGCCTAGCGTGTCTGATGCAGCAGACGGAACAGGACCCAGAAATACCTCCAACCTCATGGCATCTCCTAGGATCAGTCCAGGAGGGAATGAGGCTTCTTGGCCAGAGTCTCAACCAATTATCTTCTGGCAAACGTGATGCCCTTCAATTCACCAGCACTGAGAACAAAAACACCATTTCCACCCCATTCTGTTCTTGTTTGAATATGAGAGGGAGAGCGAGCTGTAGCAGGCAACGGAGCAGAAAGGGATTGAGAGGATGGCACTGCATCCCGATGGGAAAGAGCCAGTGGCCACTGCCCAAGTGAAATTCTAACTTTATGATATAATGGGCTTTTTCTAACCAGCGCTTGCTATTAACTTCAGCACTGGCTTAAACCCCCTGGCCTCAGGCACAAGCAAAGCAGAGCTCATATACTGTAAATGTTAATACTGCTTTAGCACTGTAATAAGCTAAAAGGTGGATGCAAGATCTGGCACATTAATTCCTTTTTTCATCTTTTTAGCACATTTCAGGGTAATATGAATAATAAATATTTGAGCTTATGGAGGTTAACGGATGGAGAGCCCTGGAGACTGGGACTCCCAGTGTAGGAAGGCAACAGTTCCCTCCTCATATTGGTGTTTCCAGCAGCAATCCAGGGAATCGGCCTCCTCCGGAGAAGTCAGAAGTGCTTTTTGGCAGGAAAAGAGCTGATGCAGAAACTTGTTGCCTGGCATATTTGTTCACACTTCAAATAAGAGCTTTTGGCTTGGTGACTGAACAGAGTGGATGTTTCCAAGCATCACAAGGCAAAGCTATGGAGAGAGAAGAGCCTGATCCATCCCAGCACAAGCTCTCACTGAACAAGCCAGGGTTGGTCAGCAAAGGGCCCCCAGATTCAAAGCTGTTCAGGTATCTAATTCCTATTGCAGCTGGGCCTAGATTCATGTGGACTGAGGAGCTTCGGTGATGGAGAACGGTCCAGAGACAGAGGCACTGGATGGATCCGACTCAGACAGCTCCATTAGCCCTGAGTCTCCAGGTCTGGCCTTGTTCTGCAGGCACTAGGTCTAACTTAAAAGGCTTTTGGTGCCTGTCTGTCCAGCTGCACCCACATTACACCTGAAGGACAGCACCTGCAGATGCTGAGCATGGCAAAGGCTGGGCTATTGGGATAGCTGGGTGAAAATCCTTGGAGCTTGCTCATCACCTCTGGATTATGAAAGCATCACAACATGGACAACAGTGCTTGGGAAGAAAGTCACAAAGCTTTGGCATTCAGTCAGGCTGCATCAGAGAGCCCCAGCTCACCCCAGAGCAGAGAAGCAGTCTAGAAGGGATGTGGAACATCTTCTAACCCAGTCTCCCCCTCCACAGCAAGACAGAAGCTGTAGTGCTGCTTTTCTGTGTGGCTCAGTGCTGGTGGACATCAGCACTGTGGGACTCCAGAACACCCAGGGCACGTCCCTTCTCTTGGTAGCTGGTGATGGGATGGGTGAAGGAGGCATGTTCTGCTTTCATGATGTGTCACTACATGTTAAGGTGCAGGAGGAAGGTCTCAACAGTGCAGCCAACCTGGGGTAACAGTCTCCTTCCTGCCTTATGGAGCACTCCAGGAGCTGAAGGGGCTGATGAGACAGAGGTGCTGCATTCCCCCATCTGATGCCTGGTGCTCCCATTCTGACCAGTGCTGCAGGAAACTGGGATAGGCAAGGAGAACTGGGCTTGCACCATTCTTGGGGGACACTCAGGGATACAGGGCTGCTGGCAGGAGACACGGGAAGGGCAGTCTGGAGAAGCACTGCTTGATGGAGGGGGATGCTCAGCAAAGGGCTTGGTAACATAAACCAAGGGCTGACCACTGCATGTCACTGGAACCCTCAGTAGGAAACAACCATACAGAAACACAGCTGGGGACCACTGATGGCCAGGATCTTGGATGCCCAGGGGCCACAGTGCTCCTCACCAGCCCCATGCCCACCTCCATGTGCACACGCAGACATCTGCAGCCATCCCCTCCGTACCCCAATTTGGGGGGGGGGGGGGGAAGTGCATCCACCAACCGCTGTCAGGGGGTGCATGCCTGGGTGCTGTAAAAGGCTCCAGCCCCCCCATCCCCATCTTCTCCTTTCACTTGGCTCACCCTTGCATGACAGCAGAGCCCCCCCTCCTTCCCTGGCAATCCTTGGGGGATATCAAGGGCAAGGAAGAGAAGGGTTACCTGGAGAAAAGGGTTGCTAAGCAACAACCCCCCCGGACACCACCACCACCCCCCCATCAAGCACCGCAAACCCAAAACTCGTTCCAGGCCTGCAACCAGATTAGCATATTAATGAGGCTGTAATTTCCCTGGAATTGTCTGCACGTCTATGCCTGCTCACAGCGCACTGGCCCAGGAGTTTGCTATGCAAATAAACTGGTTTTACAGGCTGTGGCTTAATTAACTCATCAAGTTCATCTTCCTAACAAAAAAGGCAGACTAACTGCGGATTAATGGACCTGTGTTTGCTCTTCTCTCTCTCTCCCTCTCACCAGCTCCCCAAGGCAATGCTTCCCCGCGGACCCTTCCATCCCCGGCCGCAGCGCTGGGTAGATCCTCCATCCTCGCAAGGAGATAAATCCTGGGAAAAGAGATGAGGGGGGGGGAGGATCTTAACACTGCTTCCAGCAGAGTCGGGGAGGTTTCCTCATCGACTTCAAGGGGAATAAGATGGATCAGGCCTCAAGGATGGTAATTATGCCTTCAGTCGAAGCTGGCAGGTGACCACTTAAGAGAAGGAGGTGGCACATTGTGGCACTGTCTCTTTAAAATGGTTGTCTCTGCGCAGATCAGGGGTTGGGGATTTTGGGGAGTAGGATTAAGGCACCGTTTCTAGGTGAGCTCTGGCAATCCTGCTCCATCCCTAACAGTGTGGGGTCAGAGGAGGCGAGAAGGATGCTCTCCCTCCTGGGTTAATTAGAAAGGGCCCCTCTTGCCTGCATCCCGTGCTCCACGACATCCTGTCTGGTGAAAATGACCCCCAAAATAAAAGTATAAGGGTTTAGAGTCACACTGTAAAGCTATGACCCTGTGAAGGGGAAGAAAAGGGGAAATTCACACAGCCCAAATTCTGTGTTCAACAGCTAATTCCTGGACCGGAGCTTCCTTTGAACATTAACGTCATTAAGACTTTATTTCCCTTTCCCTTCCCTGCTTTTCCTGTTCCCCCCTTCCTTCCCTGGGAAAAGGGGGGCAGTTTTCTGTAGTTTTCTATTTGCTACCCAAATAGCAGGTGCTTGGGTTCACATGTCCCCCAGTTGCTCACACATCAGTGGGGGTTTGGAGGCATATGGAGCTGGGCTGAGCGCCCTGAGGCTGCGTGTGAAGTGACTCCAAGTGGAGATGAAATGTCTGAGCATATCTTTTCCCTTTTATTTCTTCCTGCACTGTCAGTTAATTGGAGCTTGACCTCCAGGAAGGTTTTCCACAGCTGGGAAGGTGGCCTAGGATACTGAATTCCGAGCTTAGGAATGGTGGGAATGATTTCTTTGGCATTCATAGGATGAATTGTGCTGGCCTGATGCACAGAGCCCCGAGCAGCAGAGAGCCCAGCCAGCCAAATAAACAAGGGGAAACTGAGGAATGGAGCTGATGAAAGGTGCTCAAGGTGGCCCCATGGCCACCCAGCTTGGGCCCTTGTCTTCCAACCCAACAAGCCACAGCAGATCTGCTGTCCATCACCCCATAGCAATGCTACTACAGCTCGCACGCCCCTGGGATCTGCACCATGCAATCACCCTTGGTTTGCTGTTAGGGTGGGACAGGGACGAGCTCCAGCAAAGACCACCCGGCTGCTCCATGCACTCAGCTCTGCAGCATCTCCTCAGGACCCCTCAGCAGAGGTCCACATCTCCCCTGGGACAAAGCTTAGGAGCACTCAGATCCCACTCGGCCGAAAACCACCCCACTTACAGCCACCTCGGGATGGACTTAAGTTGAAGCTTCCTTGCTAAAGTTGGTTTAGACTGGACAAAGTCCTTGACAAGAATCCAGCTGCACTCAGAAGCTCCTCTGCATTCACAGGGAAATGGACTGGCTGACCTAAAAGGTCTTTTCCATCTCTAATTTCTGTGGTTGTGCGATTCATCCCTCTTCTTTGAAAGGGTTTCCTACATGAAACGTCCAGTAGAAGGGGAAAAAATGATACTAAATAATCTTTTTTCATTTCCTCTCATCATTGTCAGAGATTATGAGAGGTGAGGGATATGTCTGCTGTGACATTAGTCAAGCGATGGAACAGAAAAGGCAAACCAGGATTCAGCTTAGCAGCCAAGAAAGAAGCTATTCATGCAAGGTGGGATAGGAGGAGACCTGCTTGGAGACATCCTTTCGAGGAATGCAATTGTTCCTTATGTTATCAGATCTTGACAAAATACTGAGCTGGAGCTAAAAGGAACATCCTGTAAGAGCAACGGAGGAAGGAATCAAGGAAAGGACCTCACTCCGAATGCTGTTACCAGGAGAGACAAGGAACCATCATCTGGAGAACAGCAGAGGAAGGCCTGCACAAAAGGATGCTCTTTGAGATCATCGGAGCCAGCTGTGGGTTCAATGTTCCTAACATCCTTCAAGGAATTTCTCTTCTATGAGCTTGTCCAGTTTCCACTGAGCTCGTGCAGCAGAGAGTTCCAAGGATAACTCGTTGCAAGAAGTATATATTGTCTTAAATCATGCCTCTGCTACCTTCACCTGAGGATATGAAAAGGGGGTTGGTCTCATGTTGGTCTTCTGCTAGCTGTTTCATGTAGGAAATGCTATCAAAAGCATCATGTAATCTCAGCAAGGAGACAAGAAACTCCGGAGGTCAGCCAAGCCATTCCCTTGGGAATGCTGAAGCGCATCTTTCCATCTTGAAGCATGGGGAGGAACTGGGAGTTACTCCAAACAAAGGCACAGGAGAGGTCCTTTGGCTTGGCCCACCTCAGCTCCCCACCCCTTCTCCCCCATCCCAGCCTCCATCCCACTCCCCTAGTCTGTACAGCCACATGGAAGTTGCCCCATCCCTGCAGACTCTGTGTCCCTCACTGTATCCACCACTGTATCCCTCCACTCCCCGTATCTAAAGCCCCTGTGATGAGGTTGTCTCTTCTCCCATGCCTACCTGGTGACTTCAGCTCATAGCATTGCGTCAGCCCAAGGCAGCTTATGAGGGACAAACTGAGGATCATCAAATTACACCTTTTTCCCTGTCAAATAATGCCTTCCATTCCCTAATCCTTCCTATCCCATGTGCTCAGCAGCAAATACAGGGTCATGTTGCTGGAAAAAAGAAGCTCCTTTCAACTAGTTTCTGCTTTAAGAGCTGAGCATGGGGCTGGAGGCATGGTTCCATCAGGTGGTTTCCAGAAAGACTGAGGAACCAACGTTCAGGGCATGCTTGTGCAGACGGCCCAGCACCGCACATGCAGCCACTCATCTGATGGCATCAGGATGGGAAGGAAACAGGGGACAGAGCTGCTGTCCCTAAAATGAAGGGGGAATGGGGGAACAACCATGGAACAAACCCCTGTAGGAAGGCAGGCTCTGAACCTGATCCCAGATTTTGTTGGTGAAGTGGGGATCAGAGGTGGTTTGAATAATGACTGCCCATCTCCGTTGAAGAGGAGGTGTTTATGTGAAGAGGTTTTGTGACCATAACATAGGACTTTCAGCTCTGTTTTATTTCATTGATTTAATGGATTTTCATTCTCTTCTTTCATTTTCTGGGAGCAAGAGAAGCAATTTAACCCAAAACCCATCTCCAGCATCTTTCCTTTGCTGCAAAATGCATTTATACAGCTTTGTATTTTTGTAAGCAAAGACTAAATGCTCACAGTCAAAGGATGACCCCACATTTAAACATTTCCCAGGTACCATTCCTTTCCATAAGAAGTACCAATCCTTTTGCAGCTGACATTCCAGGACACTGGGAAGTTTCTTTTCTCCTATGTAGCCACCACTTCAACAAAAGGGGGAAAACATCATTCTGGTACAGAAAAAGGGTGGGAAGATGGGATCTGAGAGGACCAAGTGGCGGGAAGTTGGGTCTACACAAGCTGAGCCTTGAAATTAAAGATTTCCCTTTTATGATTAATGAAGTGAGTGATAAAAGGAGGGAACACATTGAAAAGAGGGAGACATCAACTTCTCCATCTCTGAGCTGGTGACTTTCACAGGGGGAGCTGCTGCTTATCCACGACCGATGGGGCTGGATGTAGAAATTACCAGGCTCGTGCTCCATGGGAGGTCAGACTCCATGATCACCAGGGTCCCTTCTGGCCCTAAAATCTATGAATCTATTGATGCTCTGAGGCTTAAAAAGCAGCAGCTGCTCCTATGCAGCACCTAGTTCTCATAAGCATTTGGAATAATGGATCCATATTGTGCCAATGCATACTAATGTTAACATACATTTGCAGCATACAATGTGATGGCTTTGGAGACACCCAGGTGTCAGATTGAATCAGTGTCAGTGACACACCGTACCAGGACTTCGCGGCAGGTCCCTGTTGGCTTCTCCATGTGGGAAGCTTTTGCTTCTTTGAAATGATTGTGTTTATCCCTTATGTTTCTGGAGAGGAAAAAAGAGAAAGGAAGAAAGGAATTGTAGCAGGTTCACCATCGGACTGGTGCCTGTGGTTTGCAACCTGGTTTTCACCGGGTTAGAGGTGTGGATGTGAGGGAAAACAAAGAACAGTTCTGCATGAGGAGTGACCAAAGAGTTCAAGAGGTGCAGCCTTCTGCTCTCCCTGCTCATCTCCTCTCATGCACCAGTGCAAAGAAATGAAGAGCCAGGGCCAGGGGCTGCTCCCAGCTCTGTGCCTGCGGTCCCTGTTGAAGTCCAGGGAAGTTCCACAAAGCATTTGCGAGCCAAAGACCTGAGCCTGTTGCTGCCCCATTTAATCCCCACCCTGGCTTTTGAATGCAGAATCAAGCTGAGATTCTGCAAAGAGAAAACAGCCTCTTCAATTGCTGCCCTGGGCTGGGATTGAAGGGGGCCCAGGAGGGACACGCTGCTCCCTCTGCACCCACAGCCATGCATGTGAGCACACATGGGTGTGCAAGTGGGTAGAAGCACTGCAGGCTGTGTGAGCAGGATGTGGGGTGTCAGGGGAAGGTTTGCAGCCCAGGCTTGATCTGCATGGTTTGGGGAGGGGGGGATATGTGTGCATACACGCGCAGTACCTTCACTCTTCCATATACACATGCAGACACCTTGTCTTTTCACAATAAGCAAACCCATATCAGCCTTGCCTGAATTCCCTGAGAATTCACTGACATAAGCCCAAGTAGGAAGCTGCCCAAAACATGGAATCACAGACTCACAGACTGGTTTGGGTAGGAAAGGACCTTAAGCTCATCCAGTTCCAACCCCCTGCCACAGGCAGGGACACCTTCCACTAGAGCAGCTTGCTCTAAGTCCCATCCAACCTGGCCTTGAACACTGCCCAGTCAGCCGCAGTGCTGGGGACAAAGGGGCTCTGTCACCACCCAGGCACTGCAAGGGTTAAAACCATCCCCACATGCAGGGTGCTCTAGAACTCACCTACAGCAAGGCCTGGGTGGATGGAGGTCTCCTTGGGAGCACCGCTACCCTGAGGAGCATCTTCAAGGCTGGATCCACATGCTGCTTGAGGTGAGGAGCCCTTCCAAGGCTGGCCCTTGTCCATCCCCACCTCCAGCTGTAAGAAGCGGCTTCCAATGTAAAAGCTAAACCTATGCTTCCCCATGATGGTTTTTGCCCTGCTCCAAAAGCAACAACAACAACAGCAAAAGCATTTAAAGAATAATGGAAAGAAACCAACAGCTCACAGGGACCCAGCTTCCCTTTAAGCCCTCCACCTTACTTCAGGGTCCCATATGGCATCCTATGCCAGGTCTTCTCTCTTGGCACCTTGGGAAGCCCCAGATACCCACCTAGTGATAGGAGATCCCTTGACCAGAGCAGGTGGGGCTGGTTTTGTTATCCTGATAGTGGTTAAGATTAGGGGCAGGCTGTGCATTTCTATGAGGACTTGCCAACAGAAGCAAGTGGGGACGGAGGTAAAGGAGAGAAAGGAGAAAGAAAGCAGCATGACTGTGTGCCTAGGTGACTGTAACAGTCCAGGACCCTCACTGCACATTGGGCAGCTGATGAGGTTAGGGAGGTCCCAGGCAGTCTCCCCCTTCCCAGAGGCAATGGAGAAGTTTCCATACCCCTGCCCAGTATAAGGTGCCCCTGTCTTCTCACCCAGGTTGTGAAATGGACATTGGAACCCATTCAGCCCCACTCATGGCCCTAAGGCCACCTCAGGAAGGGCTCTCTCCTCTGGCCTACAGAGAGAGGAAAACCTCATCTCCTGGTGGAAAAAGATGGGGCAGAGGGACAATGTCAGCTCCCACAGAGCCTGGCTACATGAGGAAGGCAGAGCCGCTGAGATGGGTGCTGTGAGGGCTGGTTTTGTGCCTGCACGTGTGTGCGTGTGTTTGTTAAGGCGGCTGGTGTGTGCATGCAACCTGCCCAAGGGGAGTGTTTGAGAGCCTGGGAGGCAGAAGGGAAGCAGGTTTAGGTGCGTGCAGGGAAGCGTGTGCATGAGCGGGGTACATGCACATACATGGACACACATGAAGGAACGCGAGGGACCGTGCAAGTCGGAGGGTGCGCTCAGGGAAGGGGTGTGAGTGTGTGCAGGAGAGGACGAGGCAGACAAAGAGCCGCACAGGCGGGCAGGGGCAGACCCCGGCCCTCCCCGCAGTGTCGGGGCTGGGGTAGGCAGGTGAGCCCTGCCCGAAGCTCCAGGCAGAGCGGTGCAGGAGGGACGCGTCCGAGCATCACCTCCCCGTGAACTCGGGCTTTGCCACTTCGTTTTCTCGCTGCCTGCGTCCCCCCCGCGGCCGTGGGGCTTCCCTCCTACTCCTGCGCGGCTCGGGGCGGGCGGGCGCTCGGGGTCTCGGTTCTAATCGCAGCCGCTGTGAGAGTGAAAGACCCGCGGAGCCCCCGCCGGTGCCGACCCGCGGCAGAGCCGCTGTCCCCGTCGGGGTTGAGCAGGTCACATCTGCCCGGCATCGGGGGGGGCGGTCCGGTGAGCCTCTGCTTGCGGTAACGCCTTGTTCGGGAAATTCCGGTCTCGCTGGTGGCAAAGGTGGCTTCCTGCGGGAGGAGAGAAACGGGAAAGGAGAGAAAAGCAGAGAGAGACAGAGAGGTCGGAGCTGGATGTGTGTGAAATGAGAGGGGGAAACGAAAAACAGAGCGGGGAGGGGGGAGAGAGAAGGAGAGGGAGACAGAGAGAGGAAAACGGGATAGGGGGAGGGAAAGAGAAAGAGAGAAAGAAGGAGGGAGGGGAGAGAGAAAGAGAGCGTGAGAAGGGGAGAGATTTGAGAGGCAAAAAAGAAAAGGAGAAAAAAATAAAAGGAGAGAAACAGGGAAAAAAAGAAACTGAAAAAAAACACTAGAAAAAAAGGAAAACAGAAGGAAGGAAAAAACAAATAAGGAGAAAAACAGTTTAAAAAAAAACAACAAACGGGAAAACAGAAAAAGAAAAAGGGTTTAAAAAAGAAAAAAAGAAAGAAAAAAACCAACAAGGGGAAAAAAGGAGATAAACAAAAAAAAATATTTCACATTTAAAAGAAAGAAAATAAGAAAATAACAGGAGAAAAGCAGAGCGGGGAAGAGCGAGCGAGGAGGAAGGAAGGCGATGCAGAAGGAGCGGAGGGCGGAGGGCAGCCGTGCCCGGTGCCCGCGGGGCCAGGAGGGAGCGGACGGGCCCGCGCGGTTCAGAACCCTGGAGAGCTCCGCGCCGCCGGAGCTGGCACGGGGGGGGACCAGAGGGGACCGGGGCTGACACGAAGGGACCCTCTCTTCCGGGGCCAGGCATGGAGCAGGGGGACCCTGCGTGACTCGGGGCCGCTATCCCGGCAGGGTTCTTCCATCCCGGAGCTCAGCCCAGCGGGACCCGTCCCGGAGAGGGGCTCTGAGCCCACCCGAGATGTGGGAGTAGGACAGCGGCGGCCTTGCTCCGGCAAAACGCCCCCCCCGCTGCTGGAGCTGCCCTCTCAGCCCCTCCGGTCCCCATCGGCAAGCGTGGCTTTGGGGCGCTCTCAGCCCTCCCCTGTGTGGGTCCCCCGCCGAGTCACCCACAGGGCCCGTTAGCAGGAAAGTAGAAGCGCTGTAACCCGGCCCTCTCATCCCGCCCGCCGGTGCGGGCTCTCTGCTCTCCCCTCCCTATTTCCCCATGATAAATCCAAGGGACGGGGGAAGGATCCAGAGGGCAAAGCCCGGCAAGGACACCCCGAGACCCGCCAGCTTCGGGGGTCCCCGGGGGTAAAACCCCCGGCAACGTTCGCTTCAGCGCCGATCCCCGACGGCAGCACCGGGCCGAGCTCCCTTTCCCTCTGCGGCTCGCAGACACCCCCCCGCTTCAGCCCTGACACCACCCCCCCATTCCCATCCCGTTCCCCACCCCCCCCCCTCCCGTTCAGGGGGTTTTGTCCCCTCCAGCGCGGACTCCCCACGCACCGGCTCGCTCCGTCCCGCCGCTGCTATGCGGAGCTCCGCGGTTGCCGCCGGCTTTTCTCATGCAGATTCCCTCTTTCACACCTCCCAAACAAAAGCAAACGGGGGCATCGCCTCGCCGTGTCAACACACACGCTCATTAGCGGCAAGGCGGCGGGGGGAGCGGGTGGGAACGGCTCGAGCAGCCCCTCCGGGGGGGGCGGGCGCTTAGGAGGGAGGCTGGAGCGGGCCGGGGATCACTCGGGGAAATTTGGAGCGAGTTCTTCACCGCATCCCCCCCTTCCTCCGCCATCTCCAGTCAATAAGTTCCGAAGCTTCGGGTTTGGCTGCCTCCTGGTCGTTTATCGCAAACACGCGCTGCTCACAGCCAGGCTTCGCCCACCCGCGATTCGGCACCGCGGCGAGCGGCAGCCACGGGGTCCTCGGGCCGGGATGGGATGGGGACGTACGGGGCCAAGTAAGCCTCAAGGAACCCTCAGGGCAAGGAGAAGGGAGCTCGGGATGGGGCTGGAGCTCGGAGGAGTGGGGGGGGGCAATTAAAGCTTCGCCAATTATCGCTGTCCAAGGGAAAAAAAGGAACTGATTGAATCAGCTGCGAGGGAACTATTGGGAAACCTCTACCGGGAGCAGGGCGAGGGCAGCAATCGGGGGTTTATTCGGTCTGATTTGTGGGATTCTTTTCCCCGTATTTCGGGTCTGGTTTTCCCCTTTCTGCTGCCTCTCCCGGGGCTTCCCCCAGCCACCGGCACCAGCAGCACCTTTCGTTTGGTGCCGTTTCTCCCTCCGAACCCCCGGGTTGGAGCTCGGAGGCCGGGAAACCACGAATTCGTTTAAAACAATAAAAGCGGGATAAATAAAACCACCGTTCCCCTTGCTCTTCGTTTGCGTTCGGCCGCCTTTGGGGTCAGGGGACTGTGGGTTGTTTGCTTTCTTTTTCACCCACCCGCTTTTACAGAAACACCCACGGGGAGCAAAGAACTGCCTCGGGGCACCCTCACTCCCCAGCACCCAGGATGCGGGGGAACGCTCCAGAACCCCTTCATCGGGGCCCCATATTGCGAGAGATGGAGGGGAGAAGGTGCGGGGGGCCCTGGGAGGGGGGGTGCTGCATGGGGCTCCTCGCATTGTTTGCCGCGGGTGAACCCGCACACACACACACACTAACACGCACCTCTCCCCGCCTTGTTCCCCCCAATAATACGGAAATTTCCATGTCCCAGCTGCCTTCCCCTTTTAACCTTGGTATTAATTTAGGACGGATCTTTTTAAACGGCCCTATAATGCATGCAGACGCTGCTGGGGGTTTATCTCTTTTTCTCCTTCTTCTCTCTCTCTTTTTTTTTTGTACCGTGGGTTATATTTACACCCAAAACAAAATAATTACACTTTTGTTGGCGAGAGAAAGCTGGTGATTAGGCTGCGGCTCTTTGCAGCAAACCCTTTCTCAGTGGTACACCAGGACAATTTTTCACGGCTGGGTGAAATCAGACGCGGGAGGTAATGAATCCTGTGAGCTATTTAAATTTACAATTTGTAACGCAGTCACTCAGAAACGCCTATGGCCCGGCGAGGAGATGCTTGCTGGGTTTGTTTAATGTTAAAACCTGCACCGTCCCCCCTCTCCTACCAGGGGAAAGGAGGGGGACGCTGGAAGAAGAAGCCTCTTCCTTCCCCAAACGCGCACCCTCCCGCAGCAGCCCCGTAGAGGAGCGCGGAGCAGTGCGGAACCGCCGCCTCCCACCGCGCCCAGCCTCGGCTTCCGCAGGCAAGGCAAAGCCGCGGAGCTCGGCCCCGCTCCGCGCTTCTCCGCGTTTCCTCCGCGCTTCCCTGCGTGACCGCTGCCTACAACCAAAAAGAGTTGGAAATATCAACCCAAGTCGCCGGCGGAGCATCCTAACAGATAGATAATTAATTACAAAACACAGGGGGAATATGCAAACCGCGTATTACAAATTCTACAGGGCTTAACTGATTGGAAACAGATTATTATCTTGTTTGTCTTTTGTCTGTTTCACTTATCCCTCTGCCGTCTGCTGGGTTGTAACTTGATACACTTTATGCTTGAAAAGGGTTTTTTTTCCTTTTTTTTTTTAATACATAAATTCCATCAACATCTCGCATAAGCGACGCTGCTTCTCCGCGCTTTACCCTGTTAAAACACAATAGGTTTATTAGTTACATATAGGCGGGTATGATGAGGCTGGTATCCTAAAGAACGTGGCTCAGGGGTTATTTGGGGCTTTGGAGTTTTTCCCCCTCCTCGGCTTTATTTATTCTTTTGCTTCCAAACGAAAAAGGGCTCTGAGCGCAGCAACGGGGAGCGGGACCCGGCGGCATCGCCTCCTCAATGCTGCACCACAGGGGACAGCGGTGGGGGGGCCCGGCTGTAGGTACCGATGAGGAAGGCACCAGCCGGTAGCAAGGGCCGTGAGGGTGTGCGTGGGGACAAGACCCGCATCCGCACACGATCCATACCGTTGTCCACAAGGAGCCCGTTACGGCGCGGCCCCGCACGCTGCTCCCGGCCCTGCCGTCGGGGCTGCGATTCTCCGCGGGAATGAAAGACCTGCGGCGGCTGCGAGCGGGGCCGGACCGGCCGGGACCCCCCCTGCCCCCCGCGGTGGTACCGGACGCCCTCTGAGCCTTCCCCGAAACCCGGGGTCCGCAGCGGGCAGAGCCCCGCTCCGAGGCCCCAGAATCCCCCGCACATTTGCCCCGCAAACTTGGGCAGAGCCGCGGCTTGAGCGCGGCCGCGGTCGGCCGCCAGTCCGGTCCCTCTGCCTCCCTTCGCCGTTTCTGCCCGTTTCTTCCCCTTTTAATGCGCTCGCCGCCTGTTTTGTTTCTTTCCTTCTCTCTTCCCTTTCTTTTCTTTTTCCTCCTGCCTTTGCTTCCTTTCCTTTCCCTTCCTTTCCTTTCCCTCCTCTTCCTCGCTCGCTCTCTCCGGCTCTTGTCCTTCGCGCATTGATTTTTTGTTTCCTTTCTTTTCCGTTCTCGCCGTCATTTCCTACTATTTATTTTCCCCATTCATTTTTCCTCTTCCTTCTTTTTTTTCTTAATTTCCGCCCTCTTTCTTACCTTCCTCATTTCCATTTATTTGTTCTTGCCTTCATTTATCTCTTTTTTATTACCTTCTTTTTCTTTCTCTTATTGTTTCTTCGTTTTCAGTCCGTTTTTCCTTCCTTCTCGCCTCCTTCCCTCCCTTTCCTTTTTTTTGTTTTCGTTCATTTATTTTTCTTCACTCTCTCCTTTTCTCTATTTTCCTTTCTCCTTTTCTTTTATTTTTAAATTAATAATTTATTTTGGGACACCTTTTCTCTCTTTCTTTCGCTATTTTTCTCTCCTTATTTCCCTTTCCTTTCTCTATTTCTTTCCCCCGCCCTCTTCTCTCTGCATTTTCCTATTTCGATCCTCGCTCTTTCCACACACCCCAACCCGAGGGCACACACAAAACCTCCACCACTTCCCCGCCGATCTCCTTGCATCGCGGCGGGTGGATTTTCTTCTCTCTCCTCTTTTTCCTCTTTTTGGCGCTACGGGACACGTTTCCGCGGGATGCTCCGCGGCTGCCGGAGCGGGGGAAAAACAACACACACAATTAGAGATATAGGTATTTCGGCAGGAGAAACGGACGGGAAGGAGAGGGGAGGGCAGGCCTTCACCTGCCCCGCCACCTTCCTCCTCCTCTTCCCCGCCACCCCCAGGGCAACCCCATTTCCTCCCCGAACCCCGGGGAATCGGAGGGAGAAGCGGCCACGCTGCCCCGGCCCCGCCGCTCTGGGAGAGCCCCCATAACCCTCTTCCGCAGCCCCCCAGAACCGCTGTGCCGGCTCCAGTCCTTCTCTCCGTTCCCCTCCGGCACCATCGCTCCGCAGCACCTGGAATTAAGGAGAAACAACGGTGTCGGAGGCGCTGCCCCCCCCCGGGGTCTCCAGCGATTTACGCGGAGTGCGGAAAGCCCATGGGACAAAGGCCGAAGGGGGCGGTTGTTGGGGGGGGGGGGGGGGCGCAAACCCCTGCGCCGCGCGCCTCCTGCCGCCCTGAGCCCCGTAGCCGCCCCCCCCCCCAAACCCACCCCCCATCCCCTTTTCCCCGCTTTTTGCTTTCCCAAAACCAATCCTAAAATTAAATGAAAGGAAAAGACTAAATCAAGCCCCAAACCTGGCGCTGCTCTGCCCCGGGACCCCCTAAAACCCCCTTTTAAAGGAAAAGAAGCAAAGGAAAAGGGTTTTTCTTGGGGAAGCGTGGTTCGCGGGGGGCCCCCCCGGCCCAGCCAGGTGCGTACTCACTTGCCGGCCCAGGTACAACCACCCTCAACAATAGAGGCGCGTTGTTTTTTTCCCTCTGTGCCAAGCACAAGGCTGGAGCCAATTTAGATATGCTATAAATTAAGAGGTTGCCATGGTGACCGCGCTCCCATTGGCAGCCGCCGGGACGACGCGGCCCCCGACGTCACCGAATCTGAATAAGGATGCGCGAATTACTAAGGCGGGGGACAAAGCTGGCGATGGGGACAGCATGAGAGTGGCGGCGGCGGAGCTCAGCGAGGCACCGGGGCTGCCGGCTGCAGGGGGGGGGTTCATGCACCCCTCCCGCCGCGCCCGCTGCCGCAGAGCCCGCCACCAGCGCGGCCGCCGCTCCGTCGGCTCCCGGGACGCTCTGGAAGGACCGAGGGGGGGGTTTGGGTTGGGGGATTTATTCTAATTATTATTATTATTATGATCATTATTATTATTATTTCCCGGGGG
>WYDI02002569.1:0-82175 GCA_009867235.2 Psittacus erithacus
TATCAACCGAACCACACAGCTTGGTGTCATCAGCAAACTTGCTGAGGGCGCACTCAATCCCACTGTCCATGTCACTGGCAAAGATGTTGAAGGAGACCAGTCCCAACACTGATCCCTGAGGGGCACCACTTGTTAGTGTTCTCCAGGTGGACATTGAGCCATTAACCAGAACTCTTTGTGTGCAGCCATCCAGCCAGTTCTTTGTTCACCAATCCTCCTTATCAAAGGTGGGAAGTACAAATTTGAAAATGGGGCAAGGAGGCCAGTGGAAGGAATTCCAAGATCAGTGTAACTAGAAATAAAAAAAAGGCGGTATGGATTTTTTTTGTTACTTATGGTAGGAAATGGTTATTTGGAACCCGAGTGGAGAACCAACTGGATTTGGGTTCTGTGACAGTGATGGAAAGTTGAAAGGCAGAATGAAATGCCAGAGATGAGGAGAATTCAGAAAAAATGGTGTGTTGTAGTTGGGTTTATCATGAAGAGGGAATAGATGTGTTAGCAGGTGAGACAAGGTAATAGCATTGATCATAGTAAATGAGAGGCTGTGAGGCAGAAGAAGGCTGAAAAATAGAGGTGGTTGCATCAGGATGAAAGTGGGGGATACTGTTTCACCAACTATTTGTGTATAATTTACGCACTGTAGTCTCTACAGGAACTACTTTTAATGTGTTACAGATGAGAAGTGTTGTACTGTGTGGCCTCAATAAGTGGGTTTAATTTCTTTTTCTGCCTTGGATATGCATATACATAAGGTGCATATGAAGCCTTTGTAGAATTTGGAAGCATAAACATATAGGAGAATTGCCTTTGCTAGTCTGTGAAGATCCTCACTGTGTGTCACTGGCATGGCCTGGAGAAGATGGGAGCGACAGCTACTGAGACCTGGCACAACCTGGGAAGCAGGGAGGTTGTTGATGTTAGCTATATCATAAAGGGATTTCTGTCTCATTGGGAAGGTCTTCATTGGAAAGGTTAATGCTAATCAAGGATGACATAAAGCTATGTTTGCTTGTCATAAGAAGGTGACCACATCAGAGAATGGGGCCTATTGCAAAAATGCTTCTGTTACAGACTAATCATAGAATTATCTCTGTTTTCAGTTCACTGACCTTGAAAATCTTCATGGAAGCAAAAAATATTCTCACTGTTAGAGAAATTGTGAACTGTTTCATTTGATTGTGAAATATGATTTGATTTGATTTTGAACAAATAGCTTGGCTTCTCTGCATTCGTATCAACATATACAGCAAGGTTAGGCACTGTCGCAATGGCAGAAGTAGTTAAGCTATCTTTATTTCACAATATTAATCTCATTTTGGTGAACATTTGCCTTCTGAAATGCAGAGCACCTATGTCCATTATTAGTAAATCCATTGTTTTCATACAATTGTTAATACATCCTGGTTTTACATCACAAATACTAGTTTTCTGGTGCTTGTATTGTTATTTTCTTACAACAGCACCCCTCAAAACTGTGTGTCTAGCATATTCTTGGCCTCTAGCATTCTTGCTTTTGAAGCCAAGCTCTCTATTCAGTGCTGGTATCTTGCACCTTCTGAAAGCAGCTAAAATTAGGAAGGGGAGATGCTTAAAAAATGTGGAAAAAGAAATTGTTCTTTTTGAATAGCTATTGTTCTGTGCCCATGGGGATGGGAACATCCCCACAATCTTCTTTGTATAAAATTGAGCCATTGACCTCACACTGGATTTAGACCATTTTCAAGTATCTGTGTGCATAAACTTGCCTGCTAAACATGGCTACATGAGTTCAACACCTGGAGAGCATGGTGTCAGAGAGGTTGTTACACAGCACAAAGTAGCTATAATATATGTAAGTTTCTTCTGTTGGATCTTGGCTTGTTTCTCCGCTGATAAATGCTAATTTGTGTAGATCTGGAGTATATATCTGCTTTGAGAACAGAGGCTTTAAAAGCCAGTTGAAAAATTACAGAGCACCTGGTATGTTTCTTTTTTTTTTTTTTTGTAAGCTGGTTTAGAAAATGAGTTTGCAGTAGAAAAGCAGCTGTTTATATATATATATATAGCTACAAAATTCACTGTTATGCAGTGAACCTTCTTTCTAACTTGGGAGTTCATGCATATGGATTAGACAGTGGCAGATGACTTCATGTGCCAGCTCTTTGTGCCTCATTATTTGTGAGTTGCAGCAGCTCATGTCACTTGCAGATCCAAGAGTCAGGGTAGCTTTTGCTCAACAAAATTGCTGGAGCCTTATTTCTCTCCTACCTGAAACCTAATGAGTAGCAAAGAGACAGGTAGATATATTTTTGTTTTCATCTATGAAGCAGTAGTTTAATTTTCAGTACTTACATATGTATTTTTCTGGCAATTTGCAGCATGCTAATTGAGAATAGAGTCTTTTTCCCACATTTCCATTTTCAAGGGCCCTGGAGTCCACAGTCTATTAACTGTGTTTGTATCTGTATGAATGCAGCTACTTCATTAGCACGAAGTGTTTAGAGTACTGTGTGAAAGGTCAAGTATTACAAGGCTTTCCTGATAGCATTTCAGGAAGGATGAGTTTTATTTGGAGAGGGAGAGAGAGAGAGAAAGGGATTGAACTTAAAGTGAGTCTTTAAATGCTGAGTTTACGTCTCCAGCTGTGGAACATTCATGTAGAACATGTTGGATAAGTAGGCTGCTCTTATAATACATCCTGTACAAGCAGGTGCTGCAGTGCATTAAATGTACAGGCCAGATCACTGTTTTCTGTTGAAAGGCAGGCTGACCAAACAAGCTACGTAAGTGAATGTCATCCATACAGATGGTCTTAACAGTTGGTTATTTAGAGCTGCAGTTTTTCCACTTCCAAGTGCACTTCCCTGGCATAAGAAGCATTATCTGTTGTGGTCTGAGAGAGATCAAAGAATCACAAAATGCTCCAAATTAAATTCAATATGCTGCATAGAGCCTTATTTAGGATGGTCAGAATGCAGTGTAAGTTTAGGTGCTGCTTCAGGTACTGTTTGGGAGTTTTCTGGTATGGAAGAACAGCAACAATTTTCCTTCATATTCTTTGTAACTCTAAAATCTGACTAGTGTAAGTCACTTCTAGGTGCAGATAAGACCTGATTCTTTTGAAAAACAAAACAACTTCTCTCCAGTGTGGCAAGAGTCCCAGGCTACAGAATATCTTGAACACTTGGGTTTGGCATTTTGTGTAAGTCCTTGACTTTGGTTCAGGATAAAAACACATGGTGAGCAAACAGTCTTTGTGGTTGTGCTGAAGGCTATTCTTATTTCTTCAGACTTTAAACTAGAATTTCCATCTTGATTCTGAGACAAGTTTTCACAGGAACTTAATAGTTTTTTGAGGAAAGCTTTGTTTTGGGTGAAAGAACATCAGAAAACAACCCAGAATACCTTTTGCCTTCATTTCAAGTGTGTAGAAAATACCAGGCTTTGGCTTTCTGCTGTTGCTGTACTGAGTTGACCCTTGTGCCTAAGCAAAAATAGGTTTACTCTGCAGAGCTGAAGGAGAAACCGTTGACGGGCTGGAGGACGGGCAAGAAACCACTGGGTGGCATCTGAGACTAAGCAACAGCTCAGCAAGTGACATTGCTGCGTCGTGCTCACAACAGGCGCAGGGAAAGAGATCAGACAAAGTGCGCGCAAGCTCCTTGCCCGTACCTTCTAGTGGATTTATGGGGAAGTGAAAAAGCAGAGGGGAAGGGAAAGGATTACTGTAGACCCAAGTATTCCATGGCCCAGCTTGAAATGCTACTTTAGGATTGCACTGAGGGGCAACATAAACTAATGCATAGTTATGGGATGTTTTTTGAATAACATCTGTGTCCAAAAGCAGCATATGCTTTTAACTATTGTCCTTATTTTCTGTTGGCTTCTTAACAAAAAGGTAAACTATTGGCTATTTTAAAGAAGGTGAAATAGGAGAAAGATCTCTGATTATTTATTTTCCTTCTCTGGTGTACTGAAAACTTAAATATTGGCCTTCTTCTTCAAGAAGGTAGTAGGATATTCCCATTTTCCTGTTGTGTGTGTGTCTCATGCTCTGTGATGAGGTTCTGTTGGCATGTCAGGATTATAGCTTTAACAAAAACAAGTGAAAAATTCTCTAAGTTGCAGTGGGGCTTTCTGTCATGGAGCAGCTCTGCATTCACCTCGTGCTTAGTTTGTTAGATTTGGTTTCAATTAGGCTTTCCTTAATTTATATCAATAATATTTGTGCTGCAGTTGACTCTGCAGTTCATGACTTGAGATCTCTGCATAGGTATAGTGCCAGCAAATTCCCAGCTCAGTTGTGTACCATGAATCAGGGAGGTGAGGTGTGTGGCTGCAGCTCTGGGGGGGGACCCAAACGAGAGCCACATGTTGGTGTTGTCCCTTCTCTTGCTCTCTGTGCCATGGGGTGGACTGAAGCACCTAGCATATGATTCTTGAGTTGTGTTAAAGCTGCTGCTTTAACTTACAATGAACTTCTTCAACACATCATTGTGGTAACATCTACATTTTTAGTGACTCAAACCAAGCCAACCCCACAGCAGCATCTGGCAGATGAGCAGCAGACAGCTTGTTATAATGTCAGTAAATAAAGCCAGTTATTCTCTTCCTAGTATCAATGAATAATCTAATTTCCCGCTATATTGAGGAATATTGTGAATTGGCTGAAACTGAAGAGTGGAGACTATGTGGCTGGTTAACAACAGCTGCCTGGAGACTTGAGGTTTGGCAGGAATAACACCTTTTTTAAGACCACCCAAATTCCTAGAAGACAGCAATCAGAAATCAAATAGAAAGTGCTAGTCACTGAAAAAGGATGGTGTTACAAAAAAGTTGCTTTGTATTTTGAAACTGTTTATGGTGTAAACTTATTTTCTAAAGCAGGCAAGTGGGGGACATTGTCAATGAGCTTATGTTCTCCTGTGCAGATAGACCCTGGGATGTGCGTACATTCTTGTTCTGGAAATGTAATTTATCGCTAAGACTGTTCTCTGATTCAAAAAGAGTATGGAAATCATTCACCTAGGGCCTGATGCTTTGCCGTGTGATTGCTTTCATGGTCAGAGTAAAGCTTATCTGCCATGTGCTAACCCTTCTCTCCATGCTGCAAATTAAAGCAATTAGCAAACAAAAGCCAGCTTGTAGACTTTCCATTGAAGCTGCAAAAGTACAAACAGAGAAAGAAGCATCAAGGCACTTTTTCGTTCTTGTTTAAACATTAAAAATGTCATTGATCATTTTACAGAGTTAATCTTGGAAGGTTTAAAAAAATGATCTAATGGCAGAAGGTGTGAAAGGGTAGGCAGTGAAAAACCATTAGGGTGAATGTTAATGCAAGTGCTCTGTTACTGGTAGTGATTCAAGCAAACCAGACACTTTGCTGTAGCTTGGCTGAAGAATAGTTCTATAATACAGAGAAATGAAGTGTGTAGCATAGTAAATGCACTCTGAAGAGCCATTGTCTGGAAGCCATTTTGTTTGTATCATAGTCCATTGTTAAACAAAGCTTGGCTGCATCTTCCTGTGTTTATGTGCTGGGACTTTCCCTTTGCTGTGAGCTACAGCAATGTGTGGTTCCTGTTGGTAGATTAAACTTTCTAGGAAGATGTAGATGCTAAAGAAAGCAAGTTGCTTCTTTGCTTATGCGGATTTTTGCTTGAAATAGCAGCCCAGAAAGTAGGTTGATTGCTCCTCTAGCAATGATTTGGGTTCAAATTTGTTTGGGAAAAAAACAGTTTTATTTTCTCCCCTCCTCCCCTCTGTGTCCCATTAGGAGTTGAGAGCTTTGTGGATAGCTTTTTGTGGTAGATCAAAACCAGACATGGTGTTTAAATGGTGCTTCTCTTTCACAGTGATTTTTTTTGTTTGTTTGTTTTCTCTACTTCATTATGGGCATCTGTACTGCTGTCCTTCATTTTATATAGTTTTTTACTTACAGTCTAGTCTTTCAGTGCTGCTTGTTCCTTTATTAAAAGGATTTACAGGCACAGCCATGCTGAGCTCCTGCATCATGTTACAAAGAGCAGATCTTGCAGAACTAATGGCCTCCCTTTCTACTGAGAGCTGGCTAGATGTTCAAGTACCTGAAATGAGTTAGAGCTGCCCTATCTGTGCATTGGTCACAGCAGGTTGTAGGAAACAATCCAAGTGAACAGGGTGTGCTGACTCCATGTGCTCGTACACCCGCTTTTGGGTTCTGTGTTGTGCTGTAGAGATAGATCTGTCTGAGAAGGCCCATTTTTTTTGGCTCATGACAAACTGATTCATGAGCCCCACAAGCCAGGGCAAATGGCAAGATTGACAAATGTAAATCAATCATCAGTGGGCCTAAAGATGGGGTTTCTGTCAAGATATTGTATATTGCTATTTCTTTCAGAGCACACATAGCTGATGAAGCTCTGAAAAACTGAGTGTGGGGAGAGAACAGTGCTGGCGCTTTCCCCATGAATAAAACATGTTTTTATGCCTTGACTGGAGTTGAACTTGTTTTTACAGGTCAGACTCTTACAAATGTCATAAACATGGAAATTTGCGCAGATTTTCTGTGTAACTACATAAGTAACCTAATTACCAGTCCAGATTTTCCCCACTTTCTTTTGACATTAAAGGCAACTATGAAATACAGCAATTTTTCAGTGAATAAAATTTCTTATTATATTTGTACTTGATGTTAAATGAGTCATGTAGTCAAGCAGTGGATAAGTTTGGGAGAAGGCAAAACTATTTCTCTATGGTGTCATCCCTATCTTCATTGTATGAGTCATGACACAAAAAAACCCCCATGAAACTAACACCAGCTCTGCAACAGGGATCCTTCGTTGGGAATAGAAATGTAGAAAACAATCCTACCCCACCGAGTTGCAATCTAAATATTGCTGTGAGTCTAAATATCTTAAAATCATCCTTTCCTGAGCTGCAGCTCAAACAATCTGTGCTCTAGAAATGTTTGGGTTTTTTTTTTTCTCAACTCATCTCTGCTGATGAAATTTTCAGGGCTTTGGATCTGTACAACCCTCTTGTTCAGTGATATTTTGTTGAGGGTTTTTTTGAGTTACTACTTTTTGATGGGAGATACTGAGAATTAAGCATTGAGATTAAAAACAAATGCAAGCCAAAATATTCTTCAGATAGCTTAAACTGCCTCTTCTCCTTCTCTTAAAGATTGCTTCAGAAACAGTGTACTTTCCTCTTCCTCTAATCCTTGCAGCTGATCAGCAAAGGCTGCTGTGATTCACAGGGCAGGATGCATCAGGACAGCAAGAATTTGCGGAGGTTTGAAAGAGTTAGAATGATAATCTTGGCAGTGCAGAAAAGGGCGGCAAGTAACTTCCAGGCAAAATGGGAATAAAACTACAATAAGGTTACAGTTTGGGGAGGGCAGTGGAAACAGTAACAAAAGTCCGGTTTGAAATGCTCAAGGTAGTTCATTGGGCACGGAAGCTTCCTTTAGAATTGTACCTGAGGTGTCTCAGTGGTAGCTGGTCTGATCTGCAGTGAGACTGTTAAGATTAGCTTCTGACTCTACAGGCCATTTTCCCATCAGTTTTCCTGAGGCTATTTGCAGGGAGATGGTGTCTTAGTGTGCATTTTCCCCTCTTCTCTACATACGTCCAAATACCCTTGCCAGTGTATCAGAGTGTTGCAGGAATGGCTCTGCTTTGGGATGTTGTTTCAGCCCTGGAAGTGGAATGCCATTCCTGCCACCTGCTCCCAGCTCACCCTTGGTCCTAAAGAGAAATGCAAGGGATCTCTGGGTTTTGTGTTTCTGTTTTTAAGCCTGGTAAATTGCCCATGCTTGAATTTCATAAAGGAAAGCTGCACTAGTCCCTTTAGCGCTGCCAGCTCTGAGATGCTGATTTCTCTTTCTTTCTCTCTGTATCACACACCTGTTAAGGAGACCTGAGGACATCCTCAAACAAGAAAAAGTCACACTAGGTAAAGCGTTAACAGAAGGGCAGCCCTGTTTTGGGGTATGCATTTCCTGACATACTCTGATGTTCTCTGAAATCCTTATGTAGCTTCAGATCTCTTTCTTGCTGGCTTTTCTGTGACCTCGAGTTTAATTAGGATGCTTGTTTTAGCATCTAAATTTTTAGCAATGTTAATTTCCCTTGGGCATGGTTTGTTGAAACCATCTCCTGTCTAGCTGGTAAACAGAAGCGTTAATGAAGTGTTAATGATTGCTCTAGTATTTAACTTGGCAGTAAACAAATAGCTTATTTTGAAATGAATGCTGCTATTCCCTGGAGCAGCGTGTATGAGGGTGGGGGGGCTTGGGAAGGGGCTAAAAGGATGATATGCAGCCTTTGCCCTACAGCTTTTAATTTTACAGAACAGCTTTTTATATACTTACCATGCTTGATGCTGTGTGTTGCAGATACATATAGCTTCCATGTGCGTATGAGTATTGTTAGTAACTCATGACTAGGAAACGCTGTCACAGTGAGAGCCAAGTTGGTGATGAGTTTGTGCTTCTGACGTGCAGTTTGAGGGATGTTATGATAGCAGGTTGACCCACAAATGGGAAATGGGGGTAAAACCAGTCTGAATTATCAAAATGAGGTTGTTCCGGAAAACACTGCAACCACTTTTATGTTTGAATTAAAATCACATTTGTCTGTATGTCACTTAGACTTGTACAGTGCCAAAAGAGACATGGACTATGGGAAGTTATTACAGGAAGTCTTAGACCAGGAGGGAGGCCAAACAAGGAAAGAGCCAGTCTGAACTTCTACTATCGATTGTTATGTTTTAAGACACATATTTCTGTAGGAAAAATACTACAAGAAGATGGCCTGTACAGGTTAAATCTGCTGGTGACCAAGTTAAATAAAAACTAGTGTAATTGCAGACAAGTACAAAGAAGTCACACAAGGGATCTCTGCTCTGAAGCCTTGAAAACAAACCTTCACCTAGTCCAGGGCAGTGAACTTTGCGATGAATAATAGGAGCTCCTGCTTGGAGCAAATACTGTCATTTTTCAGAACTGGGTATGGTTGAAGAGAAGTGAAAGCAGCTTTAATGCCTTTGTAAACAGTGATTAAAGCTGGTCCTCAATGCAAACAGCAACCAGTTCAGAGGATACTTGCAGGAATGGAGGAGGTTGTCTAATTTTGGCTCTGAATTATGGGGAAGTGAGGCAACTTGGCTGTCACTGCTTCTTTCAGAGAAAGGATAACTTTTTCCATAAACATAATATTGAGTGTTGGGGCTCAGGAGCCCTGTAGGACAATAGCATGATTTTATTCTATGTCTTTTTGTGACATGGCGCCCTCTTTGGAACAAAATCTGTGCATGAGCTGCTTATTGTGCCTAGTGGACGTGAATATAAATCTCGTAACGTCTTCAAAAGCACCACTGAATTGGAGACCATGAGTGAGTCCCACATAGACTTGTTGGTGGTGGCTCACTCTGAAAAAGCTCTGAGCTAATATACAGCCAAGTTAATCAAATACTGTGGTGGTTGTCATGGTTTAAGGCCTGCCACGCAGCCCGCTCACTCACCCCCCCTTCCTCCCTCAGCTCCCTGAGGGATGGGGAAGAGTATAAAGAAGAATACAACTCCCACAGGTTGAGATAAGAACAGTCTATTAACTAATGCATAACACATATCACTACTGCTACCACCAATAATAATAATGATAAAGGAAATAACAAGGAAAGAGAATACAATGGCTCACCACTGACCGATACCCAGCCCCACCCCGGCAGTGCTCTTGCCCTTCCGGGTAACTACCCATTACATACTGGGCATGACGTGCTGTGGTATGGAATAGCTCTTTAGCTAGTTTGGTTCAGGTGTCCTGTCTCTGCTTCTTCCTGGCCTCCCCTCCTCCCTGGCAGAGCATGAGGCTCAGAAAGTCTTTTGTCAGTCTAAACATTCTAAGCAGTAGCTAAAAACATTGGTGTTATCACCACTGTTCCCAGACCAAAAGTCAAAACCACAGCACTGCACCAGCTACTAAGAAGGAGAAAAATGACTGCTACTGCTGAACCCAGGACAGTGGTAAATCCATAAACATTTACAGGTTGGGGAGAAAAAAGTGGCAAATGCATATTGGCACAAAGCTTTGAAGGGGCAAGGAGTGGTGCGTTTCTAACAAGGTACACTAAAAGGATGACACGTGGGATGATTTAAGCTCTTACTGATTTTTCTCCTACAAGCATTTCCTCTGAAATGCATTGCTCTGAGTACTTGGATGCGTTGGGTGGTTTGTGGGTGTGGTGGCTTGTGTCTGAGGTGTAAAATCAGAATCTTTTGAAAGGGTCATCTTGCCTTTCTTTTCAGTATGGCGAAAGTGTAATGATGTGAATGGTCTTTCTGCATTATATCTTAAAGTCTGTCTACTTTCCTAAAAATAATTTAAATGTCACAAAATTTCTCTTGGTTTAGTATCATAGAACCACAGAATGGTTTGGGATGGAAGGGACATTTAGTTCCAACCCCCTGCCATAGACAGGGGATGCCTTCCACTAGACCAGGTTGCTCAAAGCCTAGTCCAACCTGGCCTTGAAAATATGCAGCTCTTCAAAAAGCTGCTAATTTCTAAAGATAATGTCCCCAAAACTCCAATAGAGTTTCTTCCTTAGCATGTATGGAGATTATGCAACATTATAATTAAAACAAGTTGACGATTTCCAGGTATATACTTGCAAGCTGGTGAGCAACAATTTGCGTAGAGGTGCTGGTTTTCCATCAGAGAGCAATAGAGCAGAAATACAGAATGGGTAAATGTTTGCAGGAGGAAGGTAAACTTGTTTGTGATGAGTGCGTGTGAGTTGGGTGGTGAGGACAGCTAGCATATGTCATAGAATCATAGAATCAACTAGGTTGGAAAAGACCTTTAAGATCATCAAGTCAAACAGTTACAGAAAATATTTTTTCTGTTCTCTCTGCAGTTTATGTAATGTCTTAGCTAAGTGCATCAAAGACTTAATTCAGATACAGTAACTCTGCCTCACATTGCTTCATGCTGGAAAAATAGACCTTTACCAGTGAGCTAGAATGAACAGATGCAGTTGCAAATAGCTAGCAGATGTTAGAAGCAACTGAGCAGGAATCAGCTTGAGGAGCCTGTCTGGGGGGAGTCAGCTCTCCTTGGAGTCAGGAGACAGGAAGAAGCTGAGGAGGTTTTCCCTGAAGAGATGGCAAACAATGCTGGAATGACATTTTTAGTTTAACTGAATGAAGTCCCATTAAATTTGAGAAATATCTTCCATTGCCTGCATATCCCTTTTTTTTGTTGTTGTTTTGCGTTTTTGTTTTTTTTGATTTTTACAAAGAAAAGGAGAGTGGAAGTCTCTTGTGCTGGTTGTTTGGCAGTCCAGGTGAGGCTGCTGTCTTGGATATACATTTAAGGCATAAGAATGGCCAATAATTATTCTTCTTGGTTTCCAGGAGCTGTCTAATAATTAAAAAGAAAGTGGAGCTTTTCTGTTACATCTTTGCAGAACTGGAGTGAATGGGAGAAGAAGATAAATAAGAAAAGGGCCATGTGTGAAGACAGTGGCAAGAAAAACATGATTAGTCCCAACTTTTCTCTGGAGCTCTGAAAGAGCTGATTGTTCCCACCCATCAGTTCTGCAGAAGTTTAAGCAATCTCTGCAAGGGGATGGGCTACTGAATTAAAAGCTCAAAATGACTGTTGTGGGCAAGGTGCTTCCAGTGATGCAGGTTAGCTGCTTTGTTATTTTATATCAGGTTTTACGCATGAAGAAACTTGGTAATTTACAGAAATCTATCCTTCAGTCTACTTGTGAGGCCATGCTGTGCTATTGTGCTTTTCCGTCTCTTGGAAACAAGATGTTGCAAAGAATCAATTATTCTTTTTAAAAAACAAAACACAGACCCCCAACATTAATTGGGAAACTCTTACTGTGGAAAGTCGAAGTGCAGAATGGACTTTAAAGCAGGTAGTTTGCTTCTGTGCTATTAAATACAGATGAATTGGGGAGTGGGTGGAAAAGGCATTGTCACTGAGCCTGGGAGCCAGAGCTCCTGATGTTATTACAGAAGGAGGTGACTTGGAACAAGGGAGTTGTAACTCCCTGTAGATGACAGCAGGAATCCTAGAATAGCTGAGGTTGAAAGGCATCTCTGAAGATCATCTAATGCAAGGCCCGACCTCAGAGCAAAGTCAGTTAGAGGTTTTTTCAGGACTGTGTCCATTTGGCTGTTGTCCATCTCTAAGGATAGAGATTCTCTAAGGATAGAGATTCCACAGCCTCACTGGGCAGCCTATTCAGTGTTGTGTCACCCTTAGATTTTATTTTTTTGTTTCTTGTTCAGTACAGAACTTCTTGTATTTCAGTTCATGGCCATCCTGTCCTCTCACTGGGCACCACTGAGAAGAGTCTGGGTCCCTCTTTACTAAGAGTGTTGTTAGTCCTTCTATCCTGTTTTTATGTACACATTGATCCCCACGAGCTGCCTTTTCTCCAGGCTGAGCAAGCCCAGCTTTCTTAGCCTCTTCTCATGTGTCTGAGGCTGCAAGACCCTCACATTTGTAGCATTATGCAGGCCTCACTCTAGTATGTCCGTGTCTCTCAAAACTAGACCTAGCACTGAAGGTGTTTTACCAATGCTGAACAGAGGGAAAGGATCACCTCTTTTGACCTTCTGGTGAGCCAAAAGAGGAATACATGCAGTGATACAGGATAGGTCTCTTCATGCTACCAGATTCCTGCCCCAACTTGGAGGACTGTGGTGCCTGAATTCTTCCTGAATGTCTCCGCAAATATGAATGCCAGGTGAAGTGGATCTCTCTTTGCAGCTTCCCAAAAGGTGCGTTATCTCCAGAAAGCGATATTGTTTAGTTTATTAGTCTGTGCTGACCTCCTGAGTGTGCTGGCTCTTGTGAAGCGCCTTGCCTTCCATGCACCTTGTATAGGAACGAAACCTAACTGGAGGGGCTGAGTGCCCCTATTTTGAGGCCTGGCCATACCCTGGAGGGCAGGTTTCCCACACTTAAGGAAGTGCCGAACACCTATATATCACAACATTATTTTGAAGGTATATTGTTTAAATGAGCACAGAGGAGAGAATAATGTCCACCACGTAAGTGTATATTGGAGAGGACAAAGGTGCAAAGAATATGGAACAAGGTCAACCAGACATCCACTGCAGCCCTTGCTGGGGCTGAGAATCTTCTACTGGGTGAGCACTCTTGTAAGTGGTAGTGTGGTATATGACTGGAGGTTTGTTATTGTAAATAGAGAGGGAAAGAGAGGCTGATGATCAGTATTATGCTTGCCATCAGTTAAAACCAGTCAGTAGAAATAGAGGAGAGAGCGCTATCTAAAGTCAGCCTTACTTTACTGTTAAAATAGGAGAAATATTAAGTCTAGAGAATATACTGATGGTGTTATATTTGTATTAATGAGAAGGCAGGGAAATTCTTGCTCCAGCAGAATCTAGCACGAGCCTAGTTTCAGCAGTGGTATTTCATTTACAGCCAAAAAAACATTGTGTATCTCCTTAGTAATTGAAGTGACACTACTGGTCCTTACTTCATGGAAAGAAAATCCTGTGCAAATTTCTGGGAGAGAACATATTAAAGGTTTGGCATTAAATCTGTACTGAGTCTAGCCCAGCTGTCCTGCTTTGACTTGTAGGTGTGGCTGGTGTTAAGCTATTTAGCAGGATTTTACTGTCACTTTATTGCAGTTGATGTTGCAGTTTCCTGATCCTGTGCTATTTAATGCTGTCTGTAACAGTAGCTTGATCCAGTATGATCTGTGAAGTCCAGGTGATTTTTGTGAGATTGTCAGTATTTTTAAAAGCAGAGAGTAGTTTTCAGAGCACAGTTAAATACAGCTGGATGTCCTATAGGAGCTATGTCTCTCAGCATGACTGGTTACCTGTAGGTTGGGACTTCACAAGCTCTCAGGAATGTAGGGGCTGGGCGTTCCATGCTGTGTAAACCCCACTGTAAGTACTGTCCCGTGTCGGGTGGTAAGGAGGGCCATGGGTGTGGGAGATGCTACCACTTCCTTGGAGTCACTGTTGAAAGGTCTGTGCAGCCTGACAGAGCAATTTCCTTCATTTAGGAGCAGACCTCTTTTTCCATGTCTCAGCACCAGTCTAGCACAGAAAACATCCTTGTTATAACTAGTAATACAGCATATTTTTTTTTTTCAAGTGGAGCTTTCCTATGGCTTTTACAGTTCAAGCACAAAATAGTTTTCTTCCAGAGCTCTTACTTTCTGTAACTAGCTTTGCAGGCGCTAGGGAAGTGGTGTTTTGCAACGTCTTTCTCTTTGGGGGATGACAGCAGTTTTGTGCACTTAGCTTTGCAACAGCAGAGAGGAATTTGTCTCTAGTATATGAGTGGTGGCAAAGCAAATGGTACACAAAAATAGCTAATCTTGTTCAGACTGTCCTGCGCCTTCTTTTCCCTTTCAATAAAGTTCAGTTGAAATATCTAACTCCTAAAGGTAGAAATTATTGAATGCATTGTCTTTGTGATGGAATAAAAACTCATTTGTTAATCCAAGTGAAAGACTGTAGGCTGGCATATTGATAGTTTCAGTATGTAACTTGATTTCCAAGTGTATGAGCAGAAACTTGTAACTAAATATTTTCCAGAGTCCTGTGCTGTGTGTTCAGCTAAAACTTGCATCCGGGCTCTGTGCTATCTTGGTTACCTCAAGCTGTGGTAAGAGAATGATTTGATCACTGATTGCATAGAGTAATATACGAGGTAATCCTGATAGCTTGGTTTTGTCTTGTGTAAAACTGGCAACAATTGTTTTGCTGTCAGCTTCTGGACTTTGACAGAACACTTTAAGGGGTCACAAACAACGAAATTAAAATGCATAGAAAGTCTAGGTTTTATGTTTCTGTGTCCTTAACCATGTTATTGCAAAGGTTGGACCAGATGATCCCTGAGGTACCTTCCCACCTGCTATTTTGTGAAGATTGAACACGTGTTCAATGTATCTGTGTAATTTTTGTCTCCACTTGTTAAGATATACCTTGGGGAAAATCAGCCATCCAAAACATTCTTCTCACATTTCCATTTTATTTCATGTCTATTGGTGACTCTTATTAGCATGTAAAATGTGACAGTGCTGTCATCAGTGTCTTGAGCAAAGACAAGCTACTACTGCAGCAGCAACACATGTGTGACTGTGTGATAAAGTTTGTGCTTATTAATTGAGCAGGGACTGGAGCTGAGGATAAAGCCCACTGTGTTTATATAGAATTGCTCTGTCTGTAGCAGATCTGAGTAATGCCAGTCACTCATTCTGTCCTCACAAAGGTTACCATTTCCTTGGTTACACTGATTCACATGTGAACCCTTCCTGAAACATCAGCTGTGAAATTAAATCAGGCTTTAAAAAAAAAAAAGATCAAACCAAGCAAATTTTCTTCCTCCTATTCTATTCCAAAGCTAAGCTATTTAAAGACAATGCTGTTTTGTTATTTATCCACATATAAACAAGAAGAGCTAGATATGGTTTAAAAGTTAGCTGAATACTTCTGATGGTAGATCTGCCAATATGGTAACTCCTGGTAGGGCACAAGGATGGTGCTGGAAAAAGTACTGTTAGCTGATATTGGTGACAATTTACAGCAGTCCCCCTGTTGCTGAAATGGTTCATGTAACCTATGCCTTTGGTATCAGTAAGGCTGCATTTAAAAGAAAAAACATATATTAACGCCTCCCCTCCCTCCCCCCTACCCCCCAAAAAAACAACAAAAAAACACACACCAAAAATTCCCACCCCCTAAAAAACCACTCTAGGCCAGCTGAAAATTTCCTTCAAGGTAGGGAGGTATTTTGGATGTTTGGTATCCCCAGGATCTTCAGGTGAATTAAGTCTTCCCATGTAGGAAAGAAAGGATTAAGGGTCATTGTAGTTGGCTAAATAAAGAACAGGAGATGGGGTTCTCTAACCTTGTGCTGGGACTAAAGTAGCTCTTAACAATTTTGGATGTCAGAAAAGTATAGAAGTTCTTGTCTCTCTTTTCGTCTCACCCTGAGGAATTTAGGCTGAAAGATTGAGTACCAGGGACAAAAATTTCTAATACAGGATGTGTTATTAGGGTTGAATTTTGTTTCATACAGGTGTAGTAGCTTTGATTCTGGAGAGCACAGACTAATGTAGAAATAAAGGAAGAAACAGTGAAGATGTCTGCACAGCTAATCAGGCTTCAGGTTCATCCTAAATTTAGGAAATGCTAGTGCAAATCTGAAGCTCTTCTTTTGGAGCAGAGAGAATAAAAAACATTAGAGGTAGCCATAGTTCTTCTTTCTGATTTTTTTTGTTCAGTTTTGTTTTATCTCACAGTATACTAATATTAGGTTGCATGTAATTTCTAGAAAAACTGAAGCTTTTTAGTGTGTCCTTTTTGCATCTCTGTATTTGCTGTCATTTTGGAAATGGAAGGAAAATCAAAGTCTAAAGGAAATGGATTTTGTGCTTCTGCCTGGTAATTTTCTGGCCCTTATTTAATTTTAAATTACCTACTATAAATAAAATAAATTGTGATTTGTTTCTTCTTTATAAGAACAAAAATTTGGTAGTAGTACTTAAGATGTAGCTGTGTTCTGTGATTAAAGATTAACTGTCATTCTGCAATTAGGAAAGGTACCAAATACAGTCTGCATTCAGAGAAATTAAGGAAGATATTAGTGAAAGCTGCAGGTATTTCAGAAATGGATGTATTGATGCATTATGAAACAAAGGCACCTTCTTGTGAACAGAAGGGTCAGGAAACTGGAGTGTAATTCGACCTTTTCAGTAGACTTCCAAAGAGACTTGACAGTTTATTTTATTTTTGCCCTTCTAAGGCTAACACTGGTGGCCAGGAAGAAGCAGGTTAAGAAGATTAAATCCTGGCTTAATCTTTCTAGTAGACTTTAACAGTGGCTGCATGGAGTCTAGATTGTAACACTGTTCTTACAGAGCTTTTCCTAAAATGAGTTAAAATATAGGGAGTATTGATTATCAGTACAATAATACACTATCAAGTCATTCTGGGTTGCCTAGTTGTTGGTAAGCATTTCACTGAAGCATTAGTGACTGCTCTACTGTAGTGTTTTTTGTGGTCTTGTGGAGGTTCATGCTGTATTTACCACCAAGTCTAGGTAGGAGTCCTTATTTTTCATCAGGGTTTGATCTTGGGTGGTAGCTTGGGAGATCTCAAACTAAACAAAGGTATTGAAACACTTAAGCATAATTACTATGTAGAGTAAGTTTTTCATTGTCTGTGAACATCAAGCTTTTAATTTGCCTTTATCATGCTTTTTAAGAATAAATGAATTGGAAATACATTAATACTTCTTAAAATATAAAAGTCCTGACTAAGGAAGTGCTGGAACATTTCTCTGCTGTATAGACATGATGCTGGTTACAGAAGTATAAAACTTTTTTTCCTTAAAAGCTGCACAAAAACTTTTTAACGAGAGTATATTAAATTCTAGTATATTTTGAAGAACAATTTTTCAGGATTCTTAAGATTTGTAAAGCTATTAGAAATAACCTATGTAACATACATCTGTTGGACCTTTAAAAACAAGTGTCTACTGTCCTGAAGCTTCCTGGCTTGGCTGTTCCACTATGCTCTGCATGCAGTTGAGCAAGTGTAGTAGCAGCAGAGGGTATCGACCTGCTTAAGTTTGGAACTCCACAAGAAACCCATCCATTTATTTTGGCAAAAAAGCCACCTGATGCATTCAGAGTGCTAAGTAAGGGCAATCTGGCTAGATAAAGAATTGGATTGATGCTCCTGAGGAGTTTGAGTGCCAAAGTAAACTGCCAGTGTTTCTCAAGACTAGGAAGCTAATGTACCATAATTACAGATTTAGTCTTATTTTGGATTCTTGATGCTGTTAATACTGTGTAGCTGTGGCCAAGGGAAAAACCAATTTGGTGCGCTGCCGTAGGCTTTCTTTTACTGATTATATTCTCACTTTCGCAAAAGCTGCCTCCTCCTTAATATTTTTTTCTTTGCTTTCCTTTTTCCTTGAGGCTTCATTGAGACAAATGGGCACAATAAAAAAATACCCTTTGGATGTGATCAAATCATTGTTTGATGGGACTGAGTCTAAATCAGTAATGCTACAATTGTGTAGATGTAGCTTTGCCCTCCTGAGCTTCAAGGACTGCTGAAATTCAGTGGCTTATTAAGAGTGCTTTGATCTTGTCTTAGTAAATCTGTGGCAATGTGTGAGCCTTTAAAAAGAGCTAAAAGGGCTTGTCTTTACTCCTTTGAGAGAGGTGTCATCATTACTCAAAGAGAAGAGTCTGCTTTGAGTTGAACTTTCAGCATTCATCCCATAAAAGAATTCCCCCAACACGGTAATTTCTGTAAAAAGAGCTACCCTGAAGGGTGGATTTTTTCCAGATGCAGCATATTTTGTGCACAGTAGTAAACTATAGAAAGAGGAATATAATTTATTCATCATGACAGGGTCACTTAAAGTTATGATGACATCCTGCCTGGAAAATCTGATCTGAAGTTTCAGTACCAGCAATTTCTAGCCTGGTGTCGTGAGCAGCAGGCTCTGATGAGAGTACAAACAACCTGTAAGGAGCATTTTGTTGTTGTTGTTTTCTTGGCAACCAGTTTAAGACTCCTATGGGTTTTTAAAGAGATTTGTGGGATGCAGCTTTTAGGCAAACTGGAAATGGACACTATCCAAGTTGTGGTCTTAGCTGAGGACTACATATTTATATCACATTCTGGGTCAAAATTTGGTTATAGTCATACAAAAGATAGTTGAAAATCAGTGAATTAACTGTGTTTCTATAAATGGTCACTTGTAAAAGGCCCTGAAACAGAAAATATGGGTCTAACTGCATTAGATGTAGTTTCCTGGAAGATTATGGTGGCATGTGGGTTAATGCAGTGATGAAGAAACAGTGGACCATTTCCCAGGAGCTCTTCTTCGTTTACATGCGTTTTTAGTAGATTAAAGTGTTTCTGACTTTGCTCCCATACGCTGTGTAATTCAATGCTGTGTTTAGATCTTATGATACTTATAAAATCTTTCTCTTGTGTACTTTCACTTTTACGTCTTCTCTTTTACCCAGTGTGTATGATCTGAGCTGGATATTACTGGTTTGGTGTCCCTGGTGTATCTGGAGTTCAGCTAAGGCTCACTTGACACCCTGAGTGCTCTGAGTAGGGAGGCATTGTTGCAGGGGATTTGAAATCTCTGCTAAGAGTTGGGGGGTTTTCTGTAAATGTAGAGCACTCATCTGCACCACTTTGCTAATTGTAGATTGTGCTGTGATTAAAAGAATTGAGAAGGAGAAATTGGAAAGGAAATGAGGCTTAAAACAAAACAACAACAAAAAGCCTGGAGGGTTCCCTAGCAACAGGGATTTATAGTTTTTTTTCTAGTGTGTGACTGCTTTTTGAGAATTTGCCCAAAAACCAGAATCCATTCTCTGCTTTCCGCTTGGGGGCATAGGAAAGATAAGTTAATGATTTTTCAAGTCCTGGGTGCGAAGGGGAATGGAAGGCTGAGAGAGAATCTCTGTAGGGGTTGCATACTTTAGACTTCTGATTTTGATTCTTCAAATGACCCTCTGGAAATGTGTTCACCTCTTAATTATGTTCCATTATATATTGTCTTGTTTAGTCTCTATCTTATTTCCCTTCTCAATTTTGTTCTAAAACCTTACACTGTGGTTAGGCTAACCAACCTGTTGTGCTGGGATCATCCTCTCCTTCTGCCGACTCCTCAGAAACGGGTCCAGATGTGATGTTTTTCACCCAGTAGCACAGCCCTTTGCATTATGGGCATAATGTGAAATTCTTCCTACTGTTTCTGGGAATTTTTCCATGCTGAAAATCTGTAGAAAATACTTAAGTTGTATAATTTTGTTTGTGTAATAATTTCAATTTCCAAATCTCACTAGCTGCTTAGTCCTTGTTAATGTGTTCCCCTTTATCCTTGTTCATGGCTGAGAGTTCATGTTTTGCAGCTGTCTTTTGAGTTGCTTTTCCCCAGTTGTCCTTCAGTGGTGCAGTGAACCAGCTGGAAACAAATAGTGAGCGACTGGAAATACAGTACTGAGCTCAAGAAAATGCCTTCTCACTTACTGTGGTTAGTTGCTGGAGCTGAGATTATATTGTGCCACAGCTCCTGTTATGTCAGTCTTGAAAGATCTTAGAATCATAGAATCAACCAGGTTGGAAAAGACCTTTAAGATTGTCAAGTCCAGCTGTTAACCTAGCACTGCCAAGTCTACCACTAAACCATGTCACTAAGGGCCTTTTTTTCCACACTTCCAGGAACAGTGATTCCACCAATTCCTTGGGAATCCTGTTCCAATCCTTCACGACCCTTTCAGTGAAGAAATTTTTCCTAATGTCCAATATAAACCTTTCCTGGTGCAGCTTGAGGCTGTTTCCTCTTGTCCTGTTGCTTGTTCCTTGGGAGCAGAGACCAGCCGCCTCCTGGCTCCATCCTCCTCTCAGGTAGTTGTAGAGAGCAATAGCGTCCCTCCTGAGCCTTCTTTTCTCCAGACTAAAGCCCTCCCAGTTCCCTCATCACACTTGTGCTAGAGGCCCTTCACCATCTTCATTGCCCTTTGCTGGACCCACTCCAGCAACTCACTCTCTGTTTTGTGTTCAGTTTTGGGCCCCTCACTGCATGACAGATCATGTCATCTCATATAAGTGCCAAAGAAAAAAAGTTTCCTAATATTTGCAGGATTTGGATTTCCAGTTCCAGTGTTTGTTTTATACTAAGATTAGTTTTTTTACAGTGCAAGATATGAGCTTGGTTGGATCTCTAGGATAAAACTTACCTGCCTCCCTTGAGCAGTGGAATAAGGCAGCTGAGATTTCAGGAGTATATTTTAAGGCTTTGCTCATGGCCTTTTGTTTAGGTGCCCCGTGAGGATGTGTACTCTTCCAGTTGTACCTATGTAGAAGTCCTTGGCATCCCTTTGAGGCTCATACACAAATCCTTCTATTACAAATAGCAGTGTGATTACAATTGTTAAGGAAAAAAGTAATAAGTTTGAGAGGTATAACTAATGTGTTTTCCAACCTTTTGGCATTGCAAAAACACGTCCTTATATAAATTGCCTTGGTACATACTGTGCGCATCTCCTTGTGCTCTATATACAAGAGGCAGCTTGTGACTGCACTTTGTTAGCCGCAAGCACTGAATACTGACCTAAATTAAAACTTCATATGCATAGGGATGGTGCCACATTTGGCTTTTTTCATGTGACTATGTAGGATAATGGGTTGCTATGGTAAAAATTGCAGTGATGACAAGCTGTGTGATGTCAAGCTAATATAAGATGGTTTTAACATAATGAAGAAAATACATTGAGAGAAATATTAGGCAGATATTTTGAATGAATAATGCTCTTTATACTTAATGAAAGGAAATACTGTTCTACCTGCATTACTTCTCTTTGGCCAGGGAATCTAAACCAGATGGGGTTCATGTAAACATCTGGCCATTTGTTCTGATCAGTGTGCTCAGAAAAATGGGATCTAATTGATAGAGAAGCACTGTCATTTCACTTCATGCAGGCAATTTATGAATTTCCCAAGATTAAGCTGAATCACAGATGCTTCTGTGAGTGGAAGAATAGTGTATTTAGAGGAAAACCAAGTATGACCAGGGAGATCTGCTGGTCTTCAGTTTTTGTTATCCAACTTTCCTCAATCTCATATTGCTACTGTTTTGAGAAGTATGAGATAGAATGCCCGTAAGTTTTCAGGATTTGTAGAAGTTCAGTGAAGTCTAGTGAATTCACACTAGGGTTTATTAGGCATTAAGCTGTAAAGAAGGGGCATACGGGTCCCATTTCTGCTTTTCGAGTGATCAAAGATGAGCCTTCATTTTTGTTGTGGGATCTTTCAGTGCCTGATTGTTCAAGTAGTAGCAATTTTACAGAAGTCATACTTCTCTAGATAGGAGCATATCTCACTGCTCATTTCATGCTGTTTACAAACTAAAGTTCTATGAATAATTTTTGCTAACTTGTCTCTTTCAATAGAGTTGCAAGTAAATGTGAGAGATGCAGTAAATGAAAAAAAAATTACTATTTTTAGTTCTGATGAATGAAGATATTGGGAGATACTACTAAATAATCAAGTCACAACATAAAACTACTTAGAAATACACTAAGGAATTGGTAAAGTACCTGCTGTTGGGAAGGCACCATGACACTTATATGAGTTTTTTATGTTTGAATTTAACTTGAAGTTTTCCCTTGCAGTTTTCTATAGAGAAGATGCTAAAATGTTCTTCATGCCCTGGCAATGATAACTTTTATAAAGTAAAAAATTAACAGCCATAAATTGTGTAGGCTGCAAAGTGGTAAATCTACTAGTTGTCTAAGTGCTCAGCAGAAAGTGGGTATGAAACTTGCTTGAGTCTGTAAGAATAGAGAAGTTTATGGGCATGGATAAAATGGAGAAAGCAGTATAATGTTTAAAGAATATTTATGATTGTCATTCACCTGTTAATCCTTTTTTCTAAGGAGAGCTACCCATAACATCAAAGTATGATTTCTCTTTTTTAAGTTTTCTTTCTAAAAGGATGAAAAGCCCTCACACTTGACTGTTTGTTTACAGTCTGAGCTGATCTCTCCTGTCTTATGAACTCTAAGATTGCTGTGCTGAGAGAAATGGCTGCAGGTTTCATTTAACCTTATGACCTTGCATTCATCACATCTTATTGTTGGTGTAATTTTCATACAGAAGAAGTTATTTTCAAGGCTTTCCTTCAGCTTTTTTTCCTCTACTTTCTAAAGTCTTTTTTATTTTCCCAAATGGATTTTTCTCAACTCTGCTGCATGCTGGTTGAGGGAATGAATCTTTTAAATCTATTACGTATGGATGGCTGCTGTGTCGTGTCTTCAAGCAATATGGAAGCGCAAGAACACTGGTGGTGGTGTGGTTTAACAACTGCTATGAACATCTCACTGATACTTCCTAATGTTTGCCCCCTTCTTTGATGTTATGCTTGCCCTTCCATAGTCTCTCTGGTTCCTAAGGCAGGCTCAGGCTAGTGTGAAAAGCTTTCAGTGAGTTATAACTGCCCAAAATCATTGCTACTGGGAGGAATGAGATGGCTTTTAAAAATGCTTTCTAACAAGCTTTTATACTTTTTTTTCTTGACTGTCTTGTATCATCACATTTCATGTGTTGGATAACTGTTTTCTGTTCCCCTAAAATGATTTTTACACAGCTCCTGGCTCTGCATTTATTTATCTGCCCTTTGGAGGGTGCTATATAACCTTGGGATCTTTACTATCAGCAACATTACCCCATGCCTGTATGCCTTCTTGTGCTTGGCCTTCCCAGCCCTGATCAAGGATGTTCCAAGTGGTCTGGAACCCCTTCTAAGTCACTCCATGTGGAAGAGAAAATGGGGAAATCCTGTGGCAGTTATTACCCCAAATGGGGATAGCCCAGTACCATTGAGAAGGGTCATAGTTTTAAAGTTTCTGGATGATTATGTAAAAAACCTTTATGGGTTGTAATGAGCAAGAGGGCTGCAGTTTTAGTTCCTCTCATCTAAGATAGTAAGAAAGATCATAAAATCATAAAATAGTTAGGGTTGGAAAGGACCTTAACATCATCTAGTTCCAACCCCCCTGCCATGGGCAGGGACATCACACACTAAACCATGTCACCCAAGGTTTTGTCCAACCTGGCCTTGGACACCGTCAGGGATGGAGCATTCACAACTTCCCTGGACAACCCATTCCAGTGCCTCACCACCCTCACAGTAAATTTCTTCCTTATATCCAATCTAAACTTCCTTTGTTTAAGTTTGAACCTGTTACTCCTTGTCTTATCACTACGGTCCCTGGTAAATAGTCCATCCCCAGCATCCCTATACCCCCTCTTCAGATACTGGAAGGCTGCTATGAGGTCTCCACACAGCCTTCTCTTCTCCAGGCTGAACAGCCCCAACTTTCTCAGCCCGTCTTCATACGGGAGGTGCTCCAGTCCCCTGATCATCTTCATGGCCCTCCTCTGGACTCGTTCCAAAGGTTCCATGTCCTTTTTATGTTGAGGACACCAGAACTGCACGCAATACTCCAAGTGAGGTCTCGGTAGAGCAGAGTAGAGGGGCAGGATCACCTCCTTCGACCTGCTGGTCACACTCCTTTGGATGCAGCCCAGGATAATGGTTGGCTTTCTGGGCTGCGAGTGCACACTGCAGCCAGCTCGTGTTCATTTTCTCATTGACCAACACCCCCAAGTCCTTCTCCACAGGGCTGCTGTGAATCTCTTCTCTGCCCAACCTGTAGCTGTGCCTGGGATTTCTCTGACCCAGGTGTAGGACTTGTAAGGTGGGCTGATGCCTTACAAAGTGTAAGATCTGAGCGGCTTACAAAAAACCTGTAGACTAATACAGAGTAAGACAAAATCTACTTCTCTACTCATGTTGCTATGATGTCAGCTTTGTGGGGTTTTTTTGGTTTGTTTTTTTGTTTTTTTTTTTTTGGATTTGATTTTTTTTTTTTTTAAGGAAAAAAAGAAAAAACTGTATCAATATTCTTCCCATGTCAAAACAAACCCATCCTTTCTCCCTGTCTGCAACACCAAAAATACCTTCAGTAGAATTTTAACACAGAATTTAACAGGATCGAATTAGGGGAGAATTAGGCTATCAAGCAAACTGACAGATGGCTTTTCTTCTACAAATCAAGCAGTTAAGTACAGAAAATTGTGCCAGCTTCTAGCTATTGAAATATCATTGATTGGATTTCCCTCACTTTCCTTCTTTACCTCCTGTCTTCCCACCCATACTGCCAGCTTAATTCCCTGGATTCACACGTCCTGAGCAGCTGCCTTCAGAGTTGAAGCTGGTTGATGCCAGCTGAAGTTCAGTGCCCAGTTGTGTAGGAACATGTATGATTTTTTGGTTCATGATCTGGTAGAGATTTCATAAATGCTGGTCTATGGGAGGGTGTCTCTCTGCCAGCTTGTCCTGACACAGCCAGCAGTGTGTTTGAAACCAGTCCAGAGCTCAGTGCACTTTGCCCTGTTCTTTTCTTATGGGTTTAGAACTGTCAGTCTCCTGCTCCATCTTTCATCATCTCCACTTTCTGCCGTCATTGGGTCTCTTCCTGTTCCTCATAAACACTTTCTTATTTTTAGCCTATTCTGATGAAGTGAATAACAAGAACAAATTAAGAAGAGATGAGTATGAAGACTGAACAATGTTTTCTTGATCAGGATTTAGATGCGTCACTGGAAATAGAAGAACAACAGTTGGACTATGTATTCTTTCCATACAACCTTTTCTCCATTGTGTTGAGATGAGTCAGTGGACTCATCAGGCCCTTTCTATCCTCTAAAAACACTCAATGAAGGAAAGTTTCTTCAGGAAGCTTGGAAGTAAAAATGCTTTTTGGTTTATTTATTTCCCACCTTCCACAAGCTTATGTGGAGCAGAGGTGCAGGCTTCTGCAGGGGTGGGTGCTTTAACAAATAAGAATACTACAATCCAGTCTCCTGTTGATGAGCAAAATAAATGGATTTCTGTGTTCAGCTAACATCATGTTGCATTTTGAAGACTTGGTAAACAGCATTGTCTGCCAAGACTCGTGTCTTTAAAATGGTTGGAAACTAGAATATCACTCTTAGAAGTGAGAGTGAAATATATGGTTTAGATTCATGTGTCATCCAAGTGTTTCATGGGCAGCTGAATTCATTCTTGTTTGTAGACTGCAATGTTTTAAATTTGTTTTTCAATTTTATTTGGAAGCTATTTCAGGTCAAGTACAAAAGTGTTTTCTATCACTGCTGTCCTTCATGTAAGCCTCCAGGAGAGAATACTTCCTCAGCTTTTTAGCTCTTCTGGTCAAAAATGTGACCTGCTGTTCATGTTCTCCAAGATGTAACTTCATACTTTTTAGCACCTTTCCTAGGAACCTATTCAAGGGGCTTCCTTGGTAGTGGTTTTGGGAAATGGACAGTTCCAGGTAAGTTGGTGTCATGGCAGGTATTAGCTCATATCTCTTTGCTATCAAAAGAAAACAAAGGACAGAAAATAAGAGCTGCTAAGGCTTGACCTTGTGTTGAGAGACGCCTTGTGAATGACAGTAGTGGAGATGAATGTCGCAGCCAATCCATTCTGGTTGCTTTAGAGGAAAAGACGTGAGGAAGCGGCGTCACAAAGGACACAGTCTTATTTGCAGGGCTGGGGAAAGGTGTAAATGGCCCAGAGAACTTGTGAGTCAGTCCCTTAGATGCTGTTTTGAAGGCTGCAAATAAAGATAGTTTCTGAGAAGTCACTGTTTTTGCCAGTAAGTCAGTGGGAAAGCTCAGGTACATACAGAGAAGCAAACACCTTCAAGTGGAGGTCAAAACTTGAACTTGACTTTCAGTTTAGTTCATTTACTTTTTTGTGCTTGCTTCAGCAGCCTACATAGCCATCATTTCCCACACTGAAGATGCATTTGAAGCCTGGAAGTGTACGATGCATGTCAGTGATGACAGATACTGTATTACGATGACTGTCATGATCGCAGGTCTAACCCAGTGCTGAATCAAATCAGTGGGCTTCCTTGGACTTAAGTTAGCTCTGCCTCATCAAGGCAGAAGGGAATGTGTCTTCCTGCCTCTGATTTGGTCTTATACTCAGGAAGTCTTATACTCCAAATCACTATCTGTACTGGGCACAGGCCTATATTTTTAAGTACCCTTTCTAATGATAACTTGCATTTTTATATCCTTCTGTGCAAGTGCAAAATTGGAGTGAAAGTTTTATGTGAAAGGTTTAGATACTTTCTTTTTTTTTTTAACCCACACTGGAGCTGATTCTTCCCCCCCACCGTTTTTGTCTTCTGGGTGTTTTGCCACTTACTGAGTGTTTTTGTGGTGTTTTGCTTTGTACCATCCATTCCCCCCCTTTAATTTATGTTTTAATTGTGTTTTTTAGCATTGCATTAGGTAGCGCTTATTTTGGAAGGCATTACCATAATTGGAATTTGCACTAGGAATAAATGCAAATAATAGCTGTCCTAAGTGGATGTTTGTTTTCTGTACTAAAGTCCCTTTTCCCCGATATGACCTGAAATGAGATTGATTGTTAGGGATCAAAATTATATGAATCAATGTATATTTAATATGAAATAAAGAAATATTGTACTTTCTTTCTGTCCAGGGCCAATAATGTAGTTCTAGATTGCATTTATTTAATAAGACTTTTTTAAATTTTGTTTTCCTTCTCTAACATTAAAAATAAACTACTTTCAGTAAAGCAAAGAGACCAGGCAAAGCTGGTATGATTTGGTAATTTATCAAGTGTGGCTGCCAGGGAATGGGCCCCAAGACCAAAGCAGCTGCTTTGAAAAATACGTGTTTGCTTTCATAATGGAGCTGAAGTGTAGGCGAGTGTGTGAGGTACAGAGCTGGCTTATCTCTTGCACAGAAAATGTTCTTAAGAAAACATGCTGATATGTGCACAGTCATAATTAGTAATTACGGCAGTTTCTCAAAGAGAGAGAAGTCAAATGTAACTGAAAGGACTGTAAGTACCCCCTGCTGTGTAGAAAGCACTACCCTGGACCTAAGCTGCTAAGGGAGAACAAGAGAAAACAAGCGGAATGAAGAATATGAAGCGAGTTGAGGCAATAGATTTTGTTCAGCACCCTGAGTTACTTTGGCTCTAGCATGAGAAAATATTAAACTTCGATCCACTGCTGATAAGAATTGATTTAGTTCCCATTCTGACCTTGTCTGTGGACTGTGTCAAATTTTTACTGCGGAAGAATCTGACCTAATATAAAAAGCTTGTGTTAGTATGACATTAGGAGCTCTTGTTGCCACTGTTCTTTATTTAGCAAAATGGGAAGTTGTGATCATAGAATCTTAGCTTGTGATGGCAAGTGACTGAGGAAGCTGCAAATCTGTCAGTCAAGCTACTGCAAAAAGTAAAGCTATTTTCTGAAGATGTAAGTTCTCAAACTGGAAGCTGATGTGTCAGGGTATGTGCTGCTCTGGAAGGGTTTGTGGTGTGCGCTGGTAGAACAGTTCCTAAATATCAACTTAACAGGATAACAATGTATCTGCACACATTATTAATGCTCGTCTAGCTGCTATTCTCCCCTGTAATTCATATCCCATCTTACGTGTGGCTCTTATTTTGCAAATAGTTGTTTGTGGTGAAACTGCATGTAACTAGCTTTCTTTCACACTACCCTGCAGTAATTGGGGGTAAATAACAGTGTTTGAGTCTTTCCTGAACTTTTACAGACATTGCTCTGCTCTTTGTATTCTTTTTTATTGTCATGTCATGAAAAGTTTTGTAACTAAACACATCATTTCTGCCCATTTCTATCCCATTTCTCCTTAGTGAAGGAGTGTACTCCCTTGTGCAAAGCTGCAGCCTTTTCCTGTAAACTACTTGAAACTTGCCTGTGTGAGAGCATCTGTGATACTCATACAGGGTTTTTGGGTTGGGAAACCTGTGTGAGAGTCAGTGGGGGTTGAGTGGAGTGTAGCTTTCTGTTGTGGCAAATATGTGTTGTCTAGAAAAGCTTTTTCGTGTTGAATACAAACATTTAATTTCCCTGGGTAGGTACCTTCAGAGGAATCTTAAATTTCAAACTGTAGTAAGAAGGATAGATAGTATTATTTATGAAAACTTTTGTCAGTTTTTCATTTCAATTTTTTATTGTACTCTATGGCTTTTGAAAAGCAAAAAGAACAACTGAGGTGTTAAACAAAAACCCCTGAATGCTCTTTTCAATAAAAGTCTGCATCTGCTCCATTTCACTTTTTTATTTCAGTGTAAATACAGATCAGGCATTTTGTCCCTGTAGGCCTTAACTGAAGTCTCTTAAACGTATTCATGCAACAAGTATTTCTTCTACTTGAAATCAAATAATAGACAAAGTTCATCTTTTATATCATTCAAAATTCCGTTTATGGTTATTCCTTTGCAAAATTGAAGCTGCAGGTCATTCTGACACAGCATGCAAATCCTCTATTATTCTTACTGAAGCGAAGGGGATATGAAAAGTGTCTGACATTTTCCAGAATAGCTGTGTTTATGCTGTCTGAAAGATCAAATTGGATGGGAGCTGCAGTGCCATAAGATGAGTAGGAAGAAGTAAAATCACAGAAAGATTTTATGTTGTGGGGTTTTAATGATTTACAGAAACTTAGATATCCAATATGCTGATTTGGGAGGAGATACCCATTTTTTTTCCAGTCCTAAACAACACCTCTGTAGCTAATTATGAAATTACTCAGCATTATCTACCACTATAGATTATTATATTCTGAAATCTGTCACCTTAGCTTTATGTATCAGCTCAAGTACAGCATTTGCTTGCAAGATGCATTGCAAGTTCTTGAGACAAAGCAAGTCTCCAGTGACCTTTGACTACTGGTTAATGCAACCTCCGTAATCTCCTGTACTATGGGAAGGTGGGGTAATATTTCTTTATTGCTAGAAATCAACTCTAAGCTCAACATGTGAAAGAAACCAACTAACTGGCTTGCAATGGAAATAACTGTATATTAATATTTGCTTTCAGCTGTGATTTGCCATTGGTTATTTTGTTAGAATATAGATTTTCTGTCTCAAGAAAATGTTTATTACTGTGTGTTTATGTGCATAGGACAGTTGCCTCTCCTTTCTTCCCTCACACTACAACATCAGTATTCAAAGCTCAACACTGCAAGACTGGAAATTGAGAGTTGAAAGTGAATTCACTGTATAGAGGCTGTGCCCCTCGAGGGATTTTGCTGCAAGATACCTGAGCTTCGCCAGACTTTCTCAGTTTGCTGTGAGCGTTGGTATCCTTGGGAATGTAGCAAGTGGTGACAATGGCAGATGCCTGTGTAGTGTTGCTGTTCATGCTCATAGCTGGATGCTGCATGATACTGCCACGTGCTGTGTAATCAAAGTCACTGAAATGGGCCAGGCAGGAGTACTGCTGCGTTGTTAGTCAGTGGTCTGCCATTTGCACACTCATGCGCTTGTCTTCCTTTAAGAATATAGGTATTGAAAAAAGGTCTCAGTTACTCTTCACATACCTAGAAATAAGGCAAGAGAGTTGGGAGTTGGGAAGGGAGCAGACCATGAGGTTGTTGCTGTTAGGAGATAGGCAAGAGATTAAAGGTAGAAGAGCTACAGGAGGAAAGGGAGTTCTGATGTAAATATCACTTGGATTAGCTTTGCTGCTACTGAGTTGCAGGCAATTTAATAAATATACTGCAGCCCCGTGCAGTAAAATGTGATGACTCTGGGTACAGAGAATAAAACACAAATTCCTGTTTGGCGTATGCATGCTCCTTATGTGAAGGTGAAGCATTGCTTTGTACAAATACTACTAAGTTTGCAGAATGTAATTTGCAGAATGTACTTTGCAGAGGAGGAGTGGACCAATTATTTTCTCCCCACACAAACACCTGGTTTTTGGAAACAGAGTAATGGTGTCATACCAGTAACTTACAAAAGGTGTTATGACTCAGGGACTACTCTGTGCATGTTGGAACCTAGGGCAGGGCTCTGTCCTCTTCTGCCTGTCCACGTGGATCTACATGTAGAAACATGCACTATGTACAACAGCTTCAGATGCTTTGTATAAAACAGACATGGGAGGGTTTTTCTATTTATGCTTTTGCATAACTAGAACTGCATACTGATACAGAAAAAAAAGAATGAGAATTTGGATACTAGTATGAGTGAACAAATGGCATGTGGAGATACGCTTTTAGATTGTCAAAGCAATGATTGAATCTTGCTTTGAATTTTGATATATCAGTAGGACATTAAGTCTGGATATTAAGACCATTGTGTTTCCATATTGTGATACCACATCTGAAGTTGTCACTGCTCACAGTTTAAAATATCCCCATACTCTCAAGCCCATTGGGGCTTTCATCATCTAATTGTTCATTGTGTCTGACAAATCCAGGCATGTCCCTAAAGGCCCCTCTGCCCTCCCAGGTACCCATGGGAATCCTGCAAGCAGAAGGAAGGCAGAAAGCTATGCATGTTTAAGTACTCCTTGTGTAAGCATGCTAACAAGCACAGGGAGAGATGCTTGCCTGGGATGTGGGGCAGAGAGGAACTGGGTAGATGAAGTGAAAGATCTTTTTAAGATGAGTGTTGCCGTGGAAACCAGTGCCTTGCTCTGTGTTGGACTGTCTTGTGAAGTGAGGCTCATGTCTGAAATCTGTGATGCAGAAATGCCTCGGAGGTCCCTGGGGCTGTGCCTGCAGGAAGTCATGCTTCCTGATCAGACTGCTTCCATCTCCACAGCTGAGATGCTGGCCACAGTTCAGTAGCCTAATCAATGTCTGCATAAGGTCTCAAGGTTTGCTGTGAGGGGAAGCAAGTGTGGTGCATTGTCAGGCCTGCTCTGATGTCTTCTGAGGAAGAAAGTGTGACCAAGCCTCATGGGACATGGAATCCTAACCTTGGACCCAAATTCCCTTTTATGCCTTTATCTTTCTATCTGTAAAGTAGCGTAGATCATCTTCTTTTTTTTCTACAAGAACAAAAAGATCAAGCCAACAATCTTTGTGATCCAAACTGATAAAACCCCTCCATAAAAAGCTCTAAGTTAATCAAAGAATGGGCACAATGCCTGACATTGCTAAATAAGCTTATAGAAGAGGCATCTGGTACCTTCTTCTGTGCCCCTGCAGTCGAGGGTTTGTCTGGCAGGATGCCTCCTCAAGTTTAGGTGCTATCTTATGTCCCCATGAAATCTTAGAATTCCTACCTGCTCTGTGCAGGTGCTTTAATTTTTTTTGTCTTGCAGCTCTGGGGCATGGGACATATGGGGGATGTAGTGTGTGTTTGTGTGTAAGAAGACACTGGAAGCTGAGGTAAGGAGCCCCTCGTTGGATTTCCAGTCATAAACATCAGGGTAAGTCAGTGTGACATAGAGCTATGCAGAGGAGACCTGTGCCCCACTTTAAACAGGGACTCAAGTTCAGGTGTCCCACAGGACACATGCACTGAAGTGTGGTTAATATTATACCTATAGCTCTTTGGTCAGTTTTCTAACTCCTATTTTGTTCATTTTCTACTTGCTGGAAGACAATCTGTATTTATGAATTGATGTCTGTTGGGTTCAGGCATGTAAATGTACCTGAAAAATCTCTCAATTACTCTTCTAGGATTTGTTCTACCTACACAGTAATAGATACTATCTTTGTATTTCGCTTTTTAAATTAGCTTTTTTTTTTTCTTGTTGAAGTTTGTCTTGTTCATTCATCTTTTGTTTAAGGAAGTCAGGGACCAAATCAAAGTTTCTGTCTACAAAGCTGGAATAGCACTTGCACCTTTCTAATGTTGAATATCATGCCTCCTTCACTCTAATGTGATGCAGGTTAAAAAAGTAATCAGACTGAAAACATGATTAAATGTTGTGACCATACTTTTGTTTCTATTTTTACTGAACCTTCAGAGTTCCCCCAGAGAATGAAAGCTGGGAGTCTGAGAGAATTGGATTCCAAAAGCCAGATTTCCAGGAGAAACTCTGGTTCTTTGATGCAGATCTTATTAGATGTACAAATCTTTACAACTTCTACAGAGAATTGCCCCTTTTGGGTTGTATTTCTTGGTCTTTGCTCCCACTGTTTTTGAAATGGTGATCTCATGCCTTTCTTTCATCACACTAGAGACAATCAGCTTCTTGGCATGGTAAGGAAAGGATACTTCTAATTGCTGTTTGCTTCATACTAATGCTGCTTTCAAATGTTGCTAATGGTACAGCCATAGTTTTGAACCATCCTTCTGGGTTTTTCTGTGACCTTGTGTGCTTTGTTATTGCCTTTCTGCAGTTGGTTTATTGCATTTAAAGATACAGGGGAAACAAGACACCAGAATTCACTGACTTTTAAAGACTCATTCTCTGAAGAATCCAAGAAGAGCAGTTTGGTGACTGACATTTACATTAAGCCCCAATACGCAAGTCTTAAAGTTCTCGCAGCTCAGAGTAGGTGTAAATGAGGGAGGTGTGACGACTATGAGATAATTCAGTCTGTTGTTGGCACCCTTCTGTGATCTACGTGAAAACTGTTATGAAATCTTGTAGTTGAATTTGTATTAAAAATTAGGGTTGGGGGTGTAAATTCAGGGAGTCTGTGTGCAGAAATTTAGGACCCGTGTATTTCTTTAATAGGCATCATACTATTTATGGGTTGCCCTTGGGAAGGCTCTGGGAGAGAGCAATAATTGCTCGCTGCTTCTGTATAATAAAGGATGTTTAATCTCCTTTATTACACTGTATATTACGTCATTGTAGAAAACCTTTCAGAAAGCCAGTATTTCAGATGGATTCATGGCAATGAGGGTACAAAACTGTAATTAGTATGTGTTGACTTAATTGTTCTGGAGTGTGTCAGAGTTCAGACGGGAACTTCAGTCACTGCTGCTTGAAATGAGAATAGATAATTGCTCATCCTGGAAAAGTATAAAGCTTGCGAGACTGGCTATTTAACACCAAGATTTTTACTGTCTGGAGAGAGATGAGGTTATTATGTAAAAATGAATCTGCTGAGGAGGCTGAAGTGGCTGGTGTGCTATCATTGTGAAATGCAGAGATGCTTTTTAATAGAGGAAATAGTAAACAACTAGTTTTTTATCAGAGTGGAGGTTGCTGAGTGTTGTGGACGATGGCAAAGAGTTTTATTGTGTTCCAGCTTGATGCTGCAGTGCAGGAAAGTCAGTGCTGAATCAGAGCTACTCTGTAATCATTCATCAGGGTCAGGAGAAGGGTGTTCTCTGCAGTGGGAACATGCTGTGCCCGAGCTCCAAGGGGGACAGTACTGGCCAATATATGAGTGTTCTTCCAGGATGACGCTGTGTATGAAACAGAAGGGATAAATAATGTGCTGCTCTTGAGGCTTGGGTTGCTGCTGAAAGGGTTTTGAAAGGGACCATTTCATTGCACATGTCTCTTTTCCCAGGGCAACTTGTTCACTTAAGCACACTGACAGATATGTATAAATAAAGATGCTGGAGCAATGTGTAGGTTATTCCCTTCCCTAAGAATCCCAGACAGTGTGTTATTTTGAGGGGAGGTGCCTTAGTTCTCAATAAATTCCATGAGTCTGAAGGCTAGACACACACAAACATGGGCTCTGGCATCACACCTGCCCTGCCACAGGCACTTGATGGTGTATTATGAGACCCACTTGCAGTACTGTGCCCAGTTCTGGAGCCCCCAATACAAGAGGGATATGGATGTGCTCCAGTGAGTCCAGAGGAAGGCTGTGAAGATGATCATGAGGGCTGGAGCACCTCAGCTCTGGAGACAGGCTGAGAGCACTGGACTTGTTCAGCCTGGAGAAGAGAAGGCTCTGAGGAGATCTTAGAGAAGCTTCCAGTACCTAAACGGGCTACAAGAAAGCTGGGGAGGAACTTTTTACAAAGACATGTGGTGGCAGGACAAGGGAGAACGGCTTTAAACTGACAGAGAGGAGATTTAGATTAGGAAGAAGTTCCTCACTGTGAGGGTGGTAGGACACTGGCACACACTGCCCAGAGAAGCTGTGGCTCCCCCATCACTGGCAGTGTTCGAGGCCAGGTTGGATGAAGCTTGGAGCAGCCTGCTCTAGTGGAAGGTGTCCCTGCCTGTGGTTAGGGGGTTGGAACTAGATGAGTTTTAAGTCCCTCATAAACTAAATTATTGTATGATTGGTTCTATGATCTTAGTTCAAGTGTAGCAGCAATAGCCGAGAAAACTACATTTGGGCAAATTTTGTATGAAAAAAACCCCAAAACAACAAACCATAAGGCAACAAACAAGCAAACAACAACAACAAAAACCAAAACCGAACAAAAAAACCTCCACCAACCTCAAAACATAAACCCACCCCCCACCCCCATACTATGAGAAGTAATAAAGAGAAGTACTGAAACTGATACTTTAAAGTCTTTAGAGTATGGGTCTAGGAAAAGAAAATGTGCTGGCTCTGACTATTTTGTTCTGTGACCTTGAGTGAATCTCAGCACACAAAAAAATTGCAAAGACATTAGGATCCCTCAGATTTTCAGAGATGAGATGGTTATACCTACCCTTAGAGATTACCTCTGATCTCTCACTAATGGAAAAATAGGATTTAGCACTTCTGTATTTTGATGAAATATAACTAGTAAAATAATGCTGCATCTTGGCTCTCTAAAGAGTCACCTAAGGAAAGTGACTAAATCCACCAAGTAAAGACATGGGAAGTTAAGAGACTAATAGCTTGCTGCCACTTACAGCAGAAAGCATTTAACAATTATTTTCTTTTTGGTAAAATTTCTTCCAAGTCAGGAAGGTTTTTCTGAGAGACAAATTACTTGCTCCTGTTATCTCAATTAAAGGCTGTGATCTGAATGCTTATGCTAGTCCAGAACACAGTGTTCGCCAGTTGATTTTGTGGGGTTATCTTCATATTGTAATATGAATTTTTCATTGCTGTAATGAAGCATGTGAGTAGGGTTAGCTAAATACAGTGAAGGCCCATGGTATTTTGTGGAGCTCCCTTTGTTGTGTGTAGGTGGGGACTTGGGGAATAGTCTGCTCTTGTAAAATAACTTGTGCTTGAGACCTGAATTTCTGTTTGAGAGGAGGGTAAGTGGTTTTGAGTGAGAAACCTCAGCTTAAGTCCTCCTAGCAAAGGTCCTGTGGTCTCCCTCTCCACATGTAAAGCCTTGCAGAGTGGCACATATGGCTGAGAGATGGGAGATGTGGGGTCAAACCCTCCCAAGAGAATGGGAGAGCTGGACTCTGACTGCCCATGGCTCTAACAAATGGGAGCAAGGAACATGAGCAGACATGCAGCTGGGTGCTACATGCCGTATCACTGACTAATACTTCTCTCTAATGGCACTGTAAAGCAGCAGCATAGTAGTGTGTTACAGGTAAAAGGCACTATTAACCTCCAGTTTTACTACCAGTAAAATACTGCCAGTGTCTTTTTATTCAGCTGTGTTAACAGAAATGCTTGTTATGAAGTTGACTCAAACACCATCTGAAGCTAGTTTCATGACCACAAGACAAATAGGTAGAAGATAAAGCTTCTATGGCCATCAGAAATACTTTACAGAAACCTCAGAAATAGCTTGCTAAAATCCTTTAGACATCCTATTTGTATTTGTGGGAAGCACACTAATAAAGTACAGTGGGTCATGGCTAAAAAGCAGTCTTCCCTGCAATGTGTATAGCTCTTATAATCAATTAAAAAGCCTTTATTAGAGTTTGTCCTGTGTCAGAAGAGCTAGGCTGAAACCTGTCAGGAAGCGAGTTGTAGGGTTGTGAGTCAGATGCACCTAAGGAAAAATAATAGTGTTTAGGAACTCTAGGGAAATAAAAACCTGCAGTAATTTGCCCCCCAGAGGAATAAAAAGAAAGGGAGAAGAAGGAAGAAAAATAAAGACAACATTTACTGGTAGCTCAACAACCTCTGTCTTGAGGGGCAATTCTTCCAGGCAGTGCCATGCAGATGATATAAATTTATGCTTTGCAAATTGTTCTGGAGACTGGTGTCCCTTTGAAAAGAGATCCCATACCTGTCGTTCCCTTCTGTGTAAGTACAGCTTGTGCAAGTAAGGAAGTCTTTGTGCTTTTTTAGTGGAAACTGGGGAGCTTGTTCTGTAGTTGGAACAAATGCAGGAGGGAATCCCTAGTGTTCACTACACCAGTTACTCAGTATGGCACTTTGTCTGTTACCAAAATATTCATGTCTGCGCTGTTCCAATTCTTGGGGATTGAGCTGAGCATCTGCTCAGCACTGGTGGGAAGAGATGCCATGGAATCATATAATGGCTTGGCTTGGAAGGGACCAAGTTCCCTTGGAAGGGATCTAGTTCCAGTCCTCTGTCACTGGCAGGGACACCTTCCACTAGACCAGGTTGCTCCAAGCCCCATCCATCCTGGCCTTGAACGCTGCCAGGGATGGGGCAGCCGCAGCTTCTCTGTTCACCTTGTGCCAGCACCTCAGCACTCTCACAGTGAGGAGTTTCTTTCTAATATCTAACCTCAGTCTCCCCTCTATCAGTTTAAAGCCATTCCCCCCTTGTCCTGTCACCACATGTCCCTGTAAAAAGTTTCTTTCCAGCTTTCTTTTAGGCCCCCTTTAGGTACTGGAAGGCTCCTCTCAGATCTCCCCGGAGCCTTCTCTTCTCCAGGTTGAACAATCTCAGCTCTCTCAGACTCTCTGTATGAGGGAGGTGCTCCAGCCCTCTGAGCATTTGATATCCTGAAGGTAAGCTGGTGCACAATTGAGTTGGTCTGGAACTGCGATCCTGCTTCTGTGATAGACTTCTAATAGGACTTAAGGCAGGTTAATTGATGCTCTATAATTGACTTACCCTAATGCCAAACAAGCAGTGATAAAGCCACTTTCCTCACAAGGGTACTATAATGACTAATGCTTTCTCAAGTATTTAGATATGATAAAGGTGAGGAGTAGCAAAGAAAAATAGATGCCTGATGATTTGAAATACATTGCGTACAATCTGTGCTTATTTAGCTGTGGTAAATGAACAGTAGCATATAATAGAGAACACATGAAACTAGATCTTTTTCATTATTGAAGTTACATGTTTCTGGCATCCCCCTCTCCCCCTTCCTTCTAATATGCTGTTGTTATGGCAACAATGTTTCTATCAAGAAATTCATATGAACTATTAAGCCCTACTTGCTGTCTTACCTGTTTTGGCACACCCAGCATACTTAAGTGCATGTGTTTGAGTTTGTGTTCTCTAACCAGAAGGAATTTTATCATAATTTTGAGAAGAACTTTACTTGCTCAAAGAGGGCTTTGTCAAAATCATATCTGCTATTAAGGACCAGGTTATTTAACACAAACTATTGCAAACATTTGATGTCATATTTCCTCTTTAATGTCCTACAGTTGGACAAAGAAACCTTGACAGCAGCCTCCTTGCAACTTAATAATCATGGATGGGTGGAAGCAGTATCATCTGGCTCACACATAATTTACTGCAAAGGTTTGTGTTTAATTTTACTTTTGCACACCCTGTTGATGAGCTCCTGTGTTCCTCTGACAAGAGCCTCCAGGATGTGCAGCTACATGCATAGCGATGTCAGAGCTAGCTGTTCATCCCCCATAATAGACAGTAACAGCAAAGTGGCACTCTGACAGGATCATGAAATAGTCATGAGGAGGCCCAAAATAACAGATGGCAGTGAAGTTATTTGGTCTCTTAACCAAAAGGAGTGGAGGTGTGTGATATTACAAGCTTCCAGTTGGCAGAATATGGAAAAGACAGCTTCATGATCTGCTCTTACGAATTCGAGCCCCTGCATGTCACTGATGAATGAAAGGTATAATTATTTAGAGGGGGAGGGTGTTTTTAATTTGAGTGATATTTCACTGGTTAGATGTGTTAAGATGCTTTATGAAGTATTTTCTGAGCAGATAAAGGCTCATAGTTGTTCAAGTGCTTGATGTGCTCAGGTATTTTCCTTAATTGTGCCTCAAATCTTAGTTTTTATTGCCCTGAACATACCAGTAACTTCTTTTCTTCCTGCAAAAATGGCTAGAAAGCATCTCATGAACAAATATGAAAAAACCTATGATCAAAACTTGGCGCAGTTTAGTAATGCTTTATACTGAGTTGTGCCTTTGTTCACCAAGCAAACAGAAGAAACTGATTCCTTAAGATGTGACAATCCCAGAGGGTTGTGGCTGGAAATCCTAATCTTTCTACTAATGAATTGTTTATTACAGTGGGTCTTGAGCAGTATCTGCTTCTATGATACGCAAAATACAAAGCACATCCTGATGTTGGATGAAGATGTTTATGATGCTATCTTTCACTAAGATTTATTTTATGACTAATCTTGGGCTGCCTTCATTGCACATCCCTTGAAAGGCAATTTGTAAATGTAGTGTTCTAGGTGTGTGAAATATTCATGTATGTGTTTGGGGTTTGGAGGGGAAGTGAGGGCATGCTCATGTATGGTTTAATGAAAAAAATTTGCTGCTACTCTAAGCAAATGCATCTGAAGATACTTACCTGCTCTTTGTTCCATAAGCTGTATAATTTTTAGTTTCTGCGTTGGCTTTTGCAGCTTGTAGTGTTAGTAGTGTTTTTTAGTGTTACTAGCACTGATATCAGTAACCAGCTTCTATGACTTGTATATAATTTCAACCTGCAGGTAGCCCTTTAAAAGAGAACTTATTTTCTTTGCCTGTTGCTCTTAAGCTGTATCTATATACACTAGTAATTTGTTGTGCTAGCAAAGAATGTGAACCAGTAGATGAAAACAGCTGGTGCTGCAACCCTTACATCTACAGTGTATGCTGCTTGTCAGGTTTGTTTGGGACTGGATTTAGCCTGGCCTTCTGGGCTGAGTGCTGCCATCAAACGAGCTTCAAACCTGACTGATCAGATGTTGATTCAGACTCTTCTCTGCCAGAGAGGTTTGTGAATGCAGTCACTGAGCATTTTTAGAGGTGGTGCTGTTACTGCCTTCGTGCTGTGTAGGGTTCTGTGCAGTTCTGCAGGCCTGAGATGGGAGCAGTGACCTTCAAGGCAAAACTCGGTGCAATGTTTTCAACTTGTATCTGTCAAGTGTTCAGAATCTATGGATGATTGTTATGGAGGGGAGATGAGAATCATAGAACCATGGAATATTTGGTTTGAAAGGGACCTTAAAGCTCATCCAGTTCCAACCCCTCTGCCACAGTTGGGGACACCTTCTTCTAGATCAGGTTGCTCCAAGCCCCGTCAAACCTGGCCTTGAACACTGCCAGGGATGGGGCAGCCACAGCTTCTCTGGGCCATGTATTTGCACTGAGGTGTTTGTGTGGTAAGGTGTTTACCTGATCGCTTTCTCAGTTGGCATCTTGCTCCTTCTCTTGCCTATGTGTATCCAGTGAGATACCTCATACTTTGTGCTGCTACCTTGTACCCTATGCTTTGTCCTCCATCACATGCCAGTGGAAAAACCTTCATTAGAGTGCTCTCATGTACATTAGACGTACAAATAGGGAAATACAGGAGAGTGCAGAAAGGAAGATGAAAGTTATTTTTTTTCTGTTTCCATCATCATTGGGCTGCCTTCTATGTATCAAATGCCACCAGAGAAATTCCTTTTCTACACAGTAATGTCTTTTCTACAGATAAGAACAAGCTGCAACTGCCTGTAGTGCATTTTGCCCAGCTTCCACATCTTTTCTAACCACATTTTCTATGCTTGTTGTTTGCTTGGTTAAGCTAATCCTTGTTTTTATAAGAGGAAATACAAAGTTTATAACCTGCTCTGTTGGGTTCCTCATCCCATACTGGTCTCTTTATCAGCTGCACAGTGACATTAGAAAATCTTTATAGGGTACAATAAGCACTTACCAAAATGAATATGCTTTTTGAAAAAACCAATTAAACACAGTTCTGTCATTAGTGGTGTTCATCATTCCTTGGCATTCATTAGCTGACCCAGTTGTTTTGCATTGCAAATTAATTTTCCATGGATGACTATAAATGTATAACAAGCTATATTTTACATATGCAAATCTTTTTTTGATTAAATCCATCTTCACTTACTAATGCCCTAAACCACTTTGAGGTTTATTCTTCTACAAGCTTGTGGACAAGGGATTTCAGCCGTGCTGCTTTTTTGCACTGGTTTGTGTCTGTTCCCACAAAGTCTTTTATTTTTCACTCATTAAAAGTGACTACAGCAGTGTTTCCTGTGACTAACTAGAAAAATTGGTTCCCTATATATCAGAGTTCATCATCTGTTTGATCAGAAATGCAGTTTTGGTGCATTTCTTAAAATTAATTGGAGAACTTTTTCAAAACCATTTTAGTTTTAACCTAGGAAAAAAGAGTTGAAGAACTTCTGAGTTCTGGCAAGAGAGCTTTTTCACGTTCTTACATGCTGTTCCCAAGCTTCTCATTAGTGGGCCGTCAATTTTATAGCCAGAAGGTAGCCTCCTCCCAGAAGAAAACTGTGGGAATTCTGTTTGAAACTGTCATGCTAGTTTTATTTCTACAGCTAGTGATTATAAAGATAAACTTTTGTGTTAAGCAGTACAGATGACTTCGAGGCTAATTGCCATCAGTTTACAAAAGCCTTTACAGATTTCTACTGACTTTGGGACCTAGTCTGTAAAAGCTGGCCTGAAGAATGCAAATCCTCATTAATAGGTTTCCTTACACAGCAACATTATTGGGTGCCACGTCACCTAAGACCAAGCCATAATTTAGATGCTAGTCATTGTGCTAATGATTCAGGGACCAGACAGATCAATTGTTATCGTCAGTGTCCATTAGATCTTGCCCTGTGTCTTAATCAAAGAAGCTGGTTCATCTTGGATCCTAGTGGCAATGTGCTGCAGGCAGACAAGTGTCTTGGCTATCTATGGCAAAAAGATGTGTGTGCTTTTGTATAATAGACCATTAGGAGGCATAAAGGCTAAGAATATAATTCTTCTGATCTGAGAAGAAACTCATCCTAATTTACATCCATGTAACTGAGAACAAAATCAGACTCTGAATGTCTTAGGAGACATTATCCAATTAGAAGAAAGGTCAGGTTTGCACATTTACTGTCTATAATAGTATTTTTCTTCCTCAGTTACTCTTGGTCAGACCTGTGTGTGAAATGCAAATGGGTGTGTGGGGGAGTGAAAGAGAATGTCATCTCATAGAGCAAATTTGAGCAGGAATAGAAAGTCTCCACAGAGAGTATATTCAGAGCAAATTTGTCCATTAGTCACTTACCCTTGTTGCTTTTCCAGCTGCCTTTCATCATCTCACTTGCGTCTGCTAAACATTTTTTTTTCCTTATGTGTAATTGTAAAAAAGGTAAGCTATCAGTAATGCCTTGTTGAGAATAACACTTAATCAGAATTAATCCATGATTCCGAAAGGAAAAGGAAGTAATAAATGTGCTATTTTCCTGTGTGAGCAATGGACGTAACTTTGTGGTAATGGATCCATTGCTGTGAAAAGACACTTAACAAAACTGTGATGGATTATCTTGTGAAGGTACAAGGAGCACACTTTATATATAATTAAATCTCAAATTCCTCTTCCGTAGAGAAACAGGTAGAGCAATTTTTATCCTCCTGAAGACCTTTCCAGTTCAAGCTCTTCAGAGCATAAGAAATTAAGAAATTATATCTGGAGTTCTAAATACACCAGTTAATATTGGGTTTACATATAATGAGATTTATGTTAGTACAACTGGAACAGACTTGTAAAGAACTCATATTGTCCAGCCTAAGAGATTGGGGAGGATAATGGCAAATGAAACCAGTATTTCCATGGCAGTGTAATTTAAGAGTTGTGACAAAGAGAGACTCCTGGGAGAAAGGGTGCAAAGCTAACAGTGTCCTCTCTGCTGTTAGCACTACCCAATGTCTACAATTGCAGCCATGTGATTGAGAGAACTCTGCTGTCCTCACACCTCTTTGTATTGTCTCCTTGGCTATACCAAGACTGTGGGGAGTCTGATAAAATGAGCCCTGTATATGTGTGAGTCTAATCTGACTCAGAAAAAAAGCCTTGCATGTAGTTGGTAATAGCTAAGTCTAAGTCTAAATAGAAAATTGTTGCTAGTAAAACTCATGTATATGACTGGGGTAATGCTGGAAAGCAGTTTGCTTTGTAGGTATTAATTGAGGATCCGTATCTGGGACAATAGCATTAGATGGAGCCTTCTTTCTGGGCAGTTATTTCAGTTATGGTCCATTAAAGGGGTTATTTGATTTATTATTTAAACTCTCAGGTCAGTACAGTGTGTTGTGGGACAAGATGAGGCACTCAGCTGAAGTTCTGTATTAGCTTGTATATGTGCTGCTTGGTGCAATGCAGTGCTTCTTTAGAAATCTCCTTAGCCTAGCTTTAATTCTGATTATTTATGTGACAGTAATAACATGTCAAGTACGTAAACTGCGAACTACACTGATAGAACTCTTCCATTTCCTGAAGTCGTATGATCTGTGATTTCACTCTGGTGTTGGTGGGGGTTTGAGGCGAGCTGTTAGCTTCTGGAGTCCTTCACTAGGAGGAACAGGATTTTCCTGTTGATGGTTTTCTTCCTTATTGTAGGACATAGTTGTTACTCTAGGATGTACTTGGATTCCTTTTTATCTTTCAGAAACACAGTTGTAAACCTTGCTTTTTCTTAACTGTTCTGCAGCCCCATGTTAAGCAAAATGGCTGCATAGAGTAAATTTGAATGTTATATTCTATTTCTTTGTTCCCTTCGTTACTCCTAAACCAAGTTTTTTCTAGGTTCAGTCTGTGTTTCTTTAACTGCCTGTTGGCGAGATTTTCTTAGCTGTGGAGTTCTCAGTGCCAAGCCTGTACCCTATCTCTTACCACCCCTTGCCTGTACTTCTGTACTGCATCCTGTGTCTCTGCTTCCCAGGCCTCTGACGTCATATCAGTCTGCATTTCTCTGTACCACATTGTTAGTTATAGAACCATGGTGGTACCATACAGAGATACACAGAAATAAAATGAATTACCCATAGGCACCTAGTCAATTAGAAAAAGTACTGTTACAGCTAAATGAAGCAAAACTGGTTTGTAGGCAGCTCAAGATAAATTCAGGTAGAGCAACTCATTACAAAGCTTATGAGGTGGTACTAGCAATGGTGATACTGCATCACAGGGCTAGTTGGTTATGTACTGTATCGTGAATATATACTGTGATGACTGGCTGTGCTAAACTAGGACAATTATTTAAAGCTTATTTTGAGTAGCATTTGTTCTTACAAATGAGAACAGCTACAGGAGGATAACTTTCAGTTTTATACAGTGATTCTACAACCTAGTAGTTTAAATCTGTAAAACATCCATTTCCACCATGGTGTCATTGTTGATGATTACTCATCTGATGACCATGGGTTCCTAAAAGAGGCATGTTCCTAAGAAAATAATTCATCAAAGAAATTAAAGCAGTTTATGTAACACACTTGGCATTTTTTTTTAATCCAGTATGCAGTCTCTGAGGAGTTGCAGATAGCTGCCAATGGAAGGTGATGTGTGTAGGTGTGACGGTGTATGGCTGGTCTTGTGGCTTGGGGTTTTTGTGTTCTTGTACCAGCCTTTATTTGCTGCCAGGTCTCTCCTGACAAGACATCTGCAGTGAAAAATGGGAGCAGTATTTGTTATTCTTCCGCTTAGCCCACTGAAACAGTGGAGAGCCAGGGGTGTTGATTTGAAAGTATAATGTTATGCAGTCGCAGCAACTGATGTGTCCTGTCCTTATGGTGTTAGTCTTCAAAAGACATCTGAAAAGGGGTAAGAAACAAATACCTCAGTGGAGTGTTACTCTACTGTCAACCTTAAAACAGGCTCCTTTCAGTTTCTTCTTGCACCTCTCCTCTGTTTTCTGTAAAAGAAAACATTTCCAACTAATCCCTTCCAAAAGCAGACTAGGAAAGGTTTACAGGAACACTTCTCTTTTGGTTGTAGCTGGTAACTTTTTTTTCCTAGGACTGCTTCTCTCTCTGCTGCCTGCTGCTGCACTTTTCTTGGAAAGAACACTCCAAAGGCAAACTTTTGTCTATAAATGTCCAAAAGAAATAATTCTAGATGAGTATCTTTTGAGAAACATCAGTTTCCTCCATAAGCAATATCTAAAATACAAGATTATAGGAGAGGAAATATGGGGGTGTGGTGCTGAGTAGACTTCCTTCAGACTTGTAGTTCTTGAAATGCTTTCCTGTATAGGTTGAAGCAATAAGTGCTGTAGCTGCTCTTCAAGGTAGAAAGTCTATGTGTCAAAGTAGATCAGCCTATGTTTAAGCAGCATACTAGAGAAACAGGAGGACCAGCCTGCTGAGGAGGTAAAAAACTCCAAAATCAAACCACAACCCAAACAAACTGCTGCCTTATTACTGCCTTAATGGAGATCAACTGATATTACCATTTGATTTGCCTGGGGCCAAAGTAGCAAAGTTGGGGGGAAAATCTGCTTATGTTCAGCAGCTTATAGGTGTCTCCTACCAGAAAGACATCCTTTCATCTACTCTTGTCCCTTTTTAAGCTATATGATTACAGTGCCTAAGCAAATACTTGATGCCCATGTGATATTAGCTGATGTGACAGCTTTGAAGTCTGGAATTGACCTGGATTTTGGGGCCTCCTAGATAGAAAACTCTGAGGAAGTTACTTCTTTTGTTTTGAGCTAGTTTTACAGCTGAATGTTACGTGACAATAAAATATAGCAGTATCAGATTTATCGGTTCCCTGCAGCATTGTTGTAAGCAAGAAAGATGTTTTATGTTGAGATGTTTGATTCACTTACCTAAGATGTAAAAATGATCACTGGGATGTTCTGTCAAAGGAAGATTATTCTTCATCTTATCCACATCGTGTGCAGAGCCTGGAATTGCCACTCTTGTGTTCATATCAGAGCTCTTAAATGGCAAAGACTGTATTACAGACTGTTTTAAACAAACTTCACCTTCTTGTAAACCTGTTTTCTGCAACCAGTTCTGCAATAACCACATGTCAGGGAAAAAGTGAGGTTACTGTTCTGTCTCACTGTCGCATCATCCTAAATCTGTGGGGACTATCCAAAAGGATCCCACATGGCATGGCTAAGACTCTTCTGGAACAGCATGTAGGACTTTACCTGCAGGTCTCTTACTGTGTTTTTCTGAAGGCAGTTTCATGCCTGACATGCTTCGTTTGCATTGATTAGTAACACAGAATGGTGCTTTGAATTTTTCTCTTCCTCTCATACTGGGTGTATTCATGTGGAAACCTAGCAATGTGCCATATGAGTAATGAGGAAGACTTCTTATGTTGTGTTGACTTACTGCAGCCAAGGACTAAATCTAGGCATTTATTCTCCCTCTACTTATTCCCTCCTACTCCAGATAAATGAAAATGTCGTGGAATTAATTCTTGTTAGAGGAATGGAACAGGTGAGTATCATACACTGGAATGAATATTTTTATGTAACGTGTTGCCATCTCCATAGACACAATGACAGATGGTTTTGTCTAGAAATAGAAATGGCTGGGGCTCTATCTAATATTTTGAAACACTTCACAACCCTTTTGAAATGGTGGGAAGAGGAAATGCTAGAAGCTGCCATTTTAGCTGTGGGAAATGTTCAGTGTTGAACTTTAATATTAGGCAAGTGAACTGAAGGAACATTATTCGTACAAAATGTCCTTTAGAGGGCGCTTGCTCACCACTGCATTTGTTTTGAACATCTCTTATAATGTGATCTAAAAATAATCTGCTACTGCACTAGGTTAGCATTTGACTGCAGTGTGTTTGGGCCAGTTATGATTACTGACATCAGCACACAAAAGTTGTATATACAAAGTCCATACAACAATATTGCATGAAGTATGCTTATTTGTGTATAATCTGTCAATTTACAGGAGTGCAGTTTCTTCCCAGAACAGCAGGTGTAGAGCAGGTCCACACCTCTTAAAAGAAAGAGTTTTCCCATACGTAACTGGATTCTGGTATGATTTGGGGTTTTCTTTGGCTCTGCCTTCTGCTTTTCTGTGAGTTTTCAGCTGCAATAAACTTTCATGCTTCATCTTCTTCAGTCATCTTCCTTTGAGTAAACTATTGCATATCTCCTAGAGGTGCAGTAGAAGACTCTGAAGGACACAGAACAGCTCTGGTAACAAAATTGAGCTATGAAGTTCCTATTTTTTGTTGTAAGCCAACTGCTGAGAAATTATGTTCCATTTTCTTAAAAGGATCCTTCTGGTAAGTTCTGCCACAAAGGACTTGTTTGTAATGATTATGGCAACTGGATGGATGTGCCAATGGTATCATCTAATCATTTTCTGCCCTGTTTCCAGTGTCTTCATTTTCAGTTTATCTTAATCAGCTGAGGTACTTTTTCATCCCTCATGACACTGTTCCCATAAGGAAGGGCTGCCAGCAGTAACTTCAGGAAATTTCTCTTGGCAGAGGGTAACCCACTGCTTATAGGCAGTGCTCTCCACTTTGTTATTATCTCTTCCTCCTTTAACATAGCATAAAGTAGTTCTGCATAGGTGGGCCATGGAAAAGTCTCACTAAACTGGATGACTTGTGAATGAATATGGCTCTGTCTTGCCTTTGCAGTTTCTGTAGCTGTTGAAAGTGTAAAACACCCAAGAGAAGGCAAGCTATAAGGTGGTGCGTGTCCTATGTTTAGAAAGGCAGGACTGGCAGTGTGTGTATTAAGGCAAAGCTCTAGGGAATTAATCTCTGCTTTCACTGTATCACTTAAAAATTAATGCTTGTTCACAAATAATACAGGATTTGCTAAAAGATCTCCATTAGTCCAGACCTTGATCTTGGTGTCACAGTTTTTCTTTCCACATAGAACTTGGAGTATGAAGTGGTTGGTATAAACTTGGCATCACTATAATTGGACTATGCCATATAACACTAGCAGTTATTCCAAAGTAAATACATGCATAATGTTTCTATCACACGTATGAATTTGAAGTTTACTTATGGCATTGTCTGTTTGAAATGAAAGAGCAGCTGATTTTTGACTCTTTCCACATTTGGAATTTTTATGTGTACTGGAAGGGTTGCTTAACTGAAGACAGCTGAACTGTATCAGCAGAGTTGAGCTTTTCCATGTCCATTGAAGAGCTGACCTTCTGCTTCAGTTTTAAAGCCTTCATTTTCCATGTGTAATTAACTCCTTTCATCTGAATCTTGAAGGAGTCAGAACAGGCCTAAGTGGCCTGTGCATAAACATTAAGATGGTGTATAGGCCACAGACCGAATAACCAGATAATTACTTTGCAGATTCGATTCTGTAACAACATGGGATCTTATGGGAATAGATACCTGAACTTCACATTGTGAATTTATAAAGGCATCACTAGTTGGCATTTCAAAGCATGCTGAATGTGCATGCTTCGTAAAGCTTTGTGGTCATACACTTGTACAAGTAAAGGCAATTACTTTTAAGTTGCTTCTAGACAGCAATGGAGGGTTTTTTAATACTTTTTCATAAGTGAAATTCAGTCTGTATGTTTGTTTCCCTCACAGATGTCATTGTGGCACTCTTCCTGAAACCAGCTAATTTATTCCAGTCGTGTATAGGGGGGTCTGGCTTTGTAATAGCTTTCCATATCTTGTTAGCCTTTGTTTAATATTCATCTAGACAGAGACCAGCGGTATTTAGAAGCACATATCTCTAAGATAACGTTTAATTTTTATATCAGTAGACAGGATATATTTCCTGATATTGGAATAAGATAATAATCTTTTCAGAGATTATGAAATATTGCTCTGTACCTGTATCACTGGGTAAAACTGAGTCTCCTGAAGTAAGCACTACCTCTTGTGCCTGAGGTCAATTGTAGAAAACAATTGATTACTCTTCCATAGACCTCTAGGACTGCTGTGCCTTTTTTATGCCTTGACCAGGTTGTTGAGTACTTTGGCAACAAAGCTGATGAGAGAGTTCTTTTTCTTGTCTTTCAATAAAATAATAAAATATCTATTTTATATATAAACCAAACTTTATTATGACTTGATAAAGGGAGACTCTTGGGGGTTTAAAAGCTTATAGAAATTATCTGACTTTTGTGTCTTTCAGAAGAGGTAGGTTTAGATGTTTTGGTACAAAGTGACTTGTTGCATCTGTTGTGTTTGTATTTTGTTGTTACTGCTGGGGGATTCTGGGTCTTCAGACATTTTGGGTATCCTTGTCCTGAGTCCTTAAAAGTGCCACTGGGTGGAACTAGCGTTATAGGAACTTAGTAAACAATGGTGACAAAACTGTTCCCTTCCTGGTGCTAGGGAAAAAGTCAGTTTAGGAAAGAAACCTCAGATTGCACAGAGCTGACAACACTTAGCTACTGAAGGAACTTCTCACATGCTAAGTGACACTGCTGGTGTCCTAGGTGAACATTCAGAGCTCTTGCCGATGTGCCATAGCAGGCATGCAAACCAAAAGAGCTGTTTCAATGGGTGGCAGCTGAAGCACTTGTCCTGAGACCTCAATTGTTTAGTAATTTTCTAGTAGTTATTTTTGGCTATGTTTTAACTGCTCACATTGAAATTTCCTCTGATGCTTTCTAGTGGATTTTAGGGGGACTATTTCAGCCAAAAAGATCCTGCTGTTCCCAAGTGGAATACGTTCTAAAAGAGGAATACACTGGCTGTATCAAATGGTCTCATAGTCAATGGAAAATGGTCCAGACAGAGATGCGCCTGAAGAAAGCTGCTGTAATTACCACTAACAAGCATGTATTCCCATCACAACTCTGCTACTAGAATATTTCTACCCCTTTTATCTGCTCTTGTTGTTAAAAGACAAAACCAACATCATTATAGGCAGGATAACTAAACCAGTGTCTGAATCTGACCACTTGGTTCTCCAGTTGTCTTGCGTAAGAGCTACTTCACTTGTACAAGGGGTTGTTTCCAAAACTCTGAAGTAATAGATTTTAATTTATACGAATTTTGATTTTGAAGACTGTTTATGGTGGAGGGTTTAGCAATACAGAGCATAAATAAATAATATAATGATATTAATAATGGAGTTGCTCAGACATTGATTACTGCTTCATTAAGCGAGATTACTCACTATGATCTCTGCACTACAAATTAGGTTTTGGTAACTCGACCTGTTCTCTAATTTAGTGAATTAGAAAAATAAATTGCTGGGCCAGAACACTTAGAAAAGAAAAATATTTAGTAAATATTTGTTTAAAGTGGTAAAAAATTACCTTCATGTCTCTGTTTATTCAAGATCTAAAGTACTTTTAAAGGTAATTTTTTTTATGTTAAAAGCTTTGGGATCCTGTGTCATAAGAAATCTCTTCCAGTCAGTGTTTTGGGTTGGTTTGTTTACAAAGTACATAATTAACAATGTTTTGGTATGATAAATTTCTTGGTAATCCTAGGCTTGTTGGAGTTCCAACCCAGCCTGGTAATCAGCTCTGGAATTATTTCTGAGGAACAATATGCTTACAGATAACTGTTTACACACAGAATCAGAGAGCCCAGATCTCTTGTATTAGCAAATGCAGAATTTGCTAGCACATTAACATGACAGGTGACAAATTAACCTCAGAATGAGCTAATAGGTTTTGCTTTAAACATAAACCAAAACTTGAGCAACATACTCAGGTGATGTGAAGGAATGTGCTACAAGGCATAATGCTTTGATGTTATGGTGACTTGACTAGCACTCCAAAGGGCTCAGCTTTCTAAAAGAGATATCCCTTGTTAGAAATGATGGAGCTAATTTTCAGAGTGCCTCTGAGAACTGTATTGGGGTGATCTGTTTGTTTTGGTTTGTGGCTTTTTTATTTTGCTGTGATCCAAATGTTAACTTTTCTTATGTGTTCACCTCCTTTAAGGGCTTCATCTGAATATAGGGTATTTTGACATGAGTCTGAAAGATTTATAGTAATCATCTTTGCAATGAATTAAAACATGTTGATTGATATGGTTTCCATTAACTCCTAGGAGAGATTAAAATGGATCTTGATTCATTATTTGATTCATGGAAGGTTATTGTACAATTTAGAACTTAATGTAAGTCGCTCAAGCTGGAGTCCTAATTTTTAGGCTTTTCTGTCTCATACTAGCAAGTGTCCTTTCTCTATCTTCCTCTACCCATAAATAAGGAAATCTTTGGGATCACTCCAGCAAAAATTCACACCAGGTTCTCCTCCTTCCAAATAGGATGCACATTTCTTAATATGTAAACATGAACTAGATTTCTAGTCTATTACTGTATGGACAAAACTATCAATCTTCAATTATATAAGTGACTAAATTAGACTCATGACATTTGAAACCTATAAGAAGAAAATACGGCCCAAGGTGGGACCCTGAATCTCAATTTTCCATTCCTCTCAGATTCAGTGATTAAATACATGACCTTGAATAGATTGTAGAAGTGTAAGTTATTTTTTGTATGCGTAGTTGAGCTTGTTTTAACGTAACTGTCTGCTGCTGTTTTCCCAGAGAGCACTCAGAAAAGCCATCATTTCTCAGTGAGAGTAGATTCAGTGTCAGTGAAATGTCCCCACTCTGAGCTGGTCTTTATTTATAGTATTCTATCTGCTTTTTCCATTGTGTCAGCTGGGTATCAAACTGCTGAACTGATAGAAACTCTGTAGTAAAAAATACTAGCACAAAGGTGATAAACACCTCCACACAAATTACCCTCAGTGCTAATCACTTAGGCTTTGTGAGAAGCAGCGCACTGAAATGTTCCTGAAATAACTTTACTCTGCCTTCAGCTTTTTAAAAATAGTCCCCAAAACATGCATAAACATCAGAAGCTGCGAAACAGACCTCCCCTGCTAACTCTTTGTAGCTCTAATTAACACAGATTTACACAGTTTAGGGAATTTGAAAGCCTGCTAGCATTATCTGTATTGTTTATAAATGTATGTTGTCAGATGTATATTGATAAACTTTTTTTTTCTCATAGTGTCGTCATTTCTCCTTTTTCATCTGCTATGAGAGACATGCAAGTTTTCATTATTATGATTGTTAAATGTGTTACAACAGACTGAGCCGTAAGGTTTCAGGACAAATACATCACTTCTAGCAATAACTGGTGGTGTGCCTGCTTACAGGGACAGGGTGGAGCTCTTCTAGTCTCAAGATGGTGGGGAATCCTTCAGCAAATTCATTGCCTCTTTCAAAGATGCAATCCACTGAACATGCAGAGCCCTGCAGTGGCCTTTATCATTCCTCTTCCCTCTTGCAGAAGTTTGTATTTCATGCAAGAAGTCAGAGAGGCTATCTTGGCATGTCTGTAAGCACGTGGATGAGGCCTGTGCACAGTGTCTAAAGGATGAATGAAAGATGTTTGAGTTTCCCTGCTTTTGGCTTGACATCGGTACTCGGACAAAGCTGGCTTTCTCTGCTACATGAGTGACAATGACTTTGCTTCTAGAGAATATTTGAGCCAGAAGCATGGTACCAAGAGCAATGGAGTCTGCAGCATCTCCAATCCCAAAACTGGTGGTCTATCACGTAGTTATGTTTATGGTTCCTTTTATCTGTCCTGCATGTTATAGGTGGTTCTTTTTATTTGGGCCGACTTTGGGTTACACTCTGGGTTTGTCCAAGTTTTGAGCTTTTCCTTGCAAGAAACAACTCAAAATTCTTATGCTGCCTCTTATCTCAAGGAGCTTGATCTTGAAATCAAGCACTGCAAGACACAGTGAAAACCCAAAAGCCTGCAGTGATGAGCAAGTGGGTTTTATATGTCATTTCATATTTAGATCAGCTTTAATTGTAAACATCTCGTGTCTTCCAGAATCCCTAATTTACATAAATATTTTTTCCTCCTTCCCTTTTACCCTAAGTCCATACTTTAGTCGAGACCATTTTTTTCTTGTAAACTTTCTAGCCTTATACTCCATGCACTGTTGTGGCTAGATGGAAATTCCTACATTTTGGTATGTAGCAGGATTCTCCAGCTTCCTTACCCTACAGACTGTGACAATTTTGGCCCTTGTGCTGAGCTTCTTCAATGTTCCTAAATTCAGATCTGATCAGCTGATCTGATCAGTTTTAATGCACCCAGTGGTGCAGAAGACTTTTGGTTACTGAAGTTAAGTCAAACTAGCACAGAATGTATTATTTAACAGCTTTTGGGAGTTCGTCACATCAGTCTCTGATGGACTGCCTGGTGTCACCTTGCTGTCCCAGGAGACAGAGCAGCTGAGACCTTTCTTCTCTCTTACTCTCCATCTGAGTAACAGCTGAAGGTTGCAAGTCTAGCCCGAGTGTGCTATTCTGAATGGTGCTGCAGAAGCCATGGATATGTGAGGTACCCAAAACTGCTGTAAGTAACACTTTATAATTGTCACTCACTCCTTTGCTGTCATTCAGAGGCTGTCAGTCTCTTGCAGTGCCAAAATGTACTCTCTGGGAGGCAGTGTCATAGTGCTCAAACTTCTCCTTGTGCCTTGTCATTGAACAGAGCCCAGCAAAAGCTTTGATCACTGTCACTTTGGCTTGGGTTTAGAGGTTGAAAACCTCTGCTTCCCATTGATTTACTTGTATAATATCAGTAGGGTTGAAATAAGGACCCACTTTTTCATTTGCCCTTCTCACCGCTGCTTACAGCTCAGCAGGAGTTGGGATGTGGACTACCTCTTCTCAGCCCAGTTGCTCTCTGGAGTAGTCCTGCAGTGAATGCTCTCTTCACACTTCCCGTGCTACAGCCAAATACAATAGCAGTGAGTCTGTGACACACAGCAAATTACGCCCTTTACTATTCAAAGGGGAGATTTAGGTTAGATGTAAGGAAGAAATCCTTTAGTGTGAAAGTGATGAGACACTGGAACAGGCTGTCTGAAGAAGTTGTGAATGCTCCATTCCTAGCAGTGTTCAAGGCCAGGTTGGATGGGGCTTGGAGCAATCTGGTCTAGTGGAAGGTGTCCCTCCTCATGGCAGGGGGTTGGAACTGGATGGTCTTAAGGTTCTTTCTAACCCAAACCATTCTGTGATTCTAAGCTGATTTAATAGAACTGTTTGGAGGATGCAATTTTGCAGCATTCTGTCATTATTTTTATTAGCTCAGCAAAACCACAGACTGCATCTTTGAAAGCCACTTTTTAGTGTTTGTTTACCTGTTTGCCTCCATACTGACATGGTGGTTGCCCAGAATATTTATCCAAGGCAAGGACAGTCCCTGCAACAACTAAACTAGAGAAAATCAGCATTGTTCTCCTACAACATCTGAAAAATGGCACATACTGGCACAATGAGCAACTAATCCAGCTGCTGTGCATCTGCCAGAACCAGAGCTCAACCACAGATTTATTCCTTTCTGAGGTCTAGGTTAATGTCTACTGAAAGATACACTTTCTTTTCTTTTTAGGTTAAATAATGGTTGCATGAACCCACCCACATTCTTTCTAGCTTGCATTATTGGGAGGTGATGAATAGGACTATCCCTACAAACCCATTTTTTTTAGTTAAGATTTAAAATTGAGATATTACTGTCAGGAAGATACTGTTTTTTAACTTGCTTTCTCCAAGTGGCTGTACCAGCCCCCAGCATTTTAAGAGATAGCCTGTATTTGGCTGTCCCATAACAGGACTTTCCTCTAAGAACTAAGTGATGCTCATGTTTTGCTTGCAGGCTAATCAGAACAGCAGACAGTGTTTAAAAATGACATTTATTATGACGTTTTGCTAAACAGCAGATGTGTTTTTGCTCAAGCATGTAAATGTCAAGGAGCAGAGCACCTAGCAACCAGTTTGCAAGATATTTTCAGCATGCAAAGAAGGTTGTTTGAGCTTGTTGGCAGATGTGCTTCCCTTAGTGCTCAATAACTGTCCCAGCTGCAGCCTCAGGTAGATGGGTTGTCTTCTTAACTTGTTTTAATTAGTAATCCACTTAAGGAAATAATATTGCAGCATGATAGGTATGCTCCAACCAGATGTCTAATAGCTAGCTCAGGTCTCTGAAACCAGTCCAGAGACCTTTCATGCAGGGAGAGTGGTGGGCTAGCAGCTCTTCAATATTAAGTCTTCATATCATAACATGAGCAAAGGCCTGATGGTCACCCAGTCCATTCTGCTCTCCAAAGGCAGGATTTGTATCACCCACCCCTGACAAAAGTTTCTTTGGAAAAACTTGCTGTGACAGAGATCCTGCCTTTTCCTGAGCAGGCAGTTAGAAGAAACACTGTCCTTATTGGCAGGGAGGCATTTGGTTCTCCCTTCATAACTAACCTGAATTTTCACTTTCATTCTGTCTTCTACTTACCATGGGTATGGAGAACACATGAGAACTGCTCTTGTGGTTCAGAGCAAGGGTCTGTTCGACACCACAGTCTGCTTTCCAACAGTAGTCACAGTAAGATGCTCGAGGAAGAGTGTGACGAGGATAAGAGTATATGATCTATGATGCTGTCAGATGGCCAGATCCATTTTGGTTCACAGGATTTTCTGAGTATGTTGTGGCTTCTCTACTCAGTAACTTGCAGTGGATTGCTCTTCTAAGTTCTCTATTTGATTATTTGTCTCCTTACAACGGTTTTTATGGTTCTGAATGCTTTTACATCTTGTCTTTTCTCAGATGGTTCCTCTTTAGACAGAACATTAATTTCATCTTCTCTCATAGGTCATGTCTTCTAGACTTATGATAATTTTCAAGTTGATGTATGCCTTTCTTACAGCATAGTTTCTTATGCTGGCCGTATTGCATCAGCCAAGCCTTCACCCATGTTGAATATGTACCTTCTTTCTATCCCACATGCATCTTGCTGATCTCACTAGCATACTGTGTTTTCTGGGAAGTGTGTTTTGTTTCAGATAGCATAATCGGGATTTTTGGATGTGTTTTAAACAGAGTCTGTGATTTGCTTTTGAAGATGCATCTATTCTCCTTGAACTAAATGGGACACTAAGGCATTCACTCTTCAGATGGCTGCCTATGAACTCTGTAACCATGGAGAATATTTATACATCTCCATCTGCATCTGAGACCCATTCTCATTCTTACTGAGGTTTTTGTTAGCAAGCCCTGACAATGCTTGCAGAAGTCTTAACTTATGCTGAAAGTGACCTTTTCTTTTTGGACTAGACAAAAGGTTTTTCCCAGGCACAAATTCTAGCCTGTCTCTGCAAGTTTAGAAGGGATGCTCTTCTTTTTTACATAAAAGTAAGAGCTTGTGCTTCCTCAACCTGCTGTTGACTAAGTGGTATGTTCCCTGCAAGTTGCATGTCCAACGTGTATGCGTCAGTATGTGACAGCGCAGTACATTTAGTATTGTGGGTAAAGTAGGAGAAGGAAATCTTTGGAGCTCCTCTTCACATTTTTATATATTTTGTTATGGGGAACATTCTGTAAGTCTCAGATGACTGAATGATTGTAACAATACTTAGATGTGTAACTCCTGTTTCCTAAGCATCCTTTGAGTAAATAACTGTTAGACATTTGTGTTGTAATGGATAAATGCTTGAATGTATCTTCCCCCTGCCTAAATGAAATCACTAATCAGAAAACTCTGACTTGGTACCAGTTAGAAAACACTGGCATTATTCTGAATGCTGGCAAAATCTTGTTTCTCAGTGAGCTGCAGAGTTCTTCCCTATTATCAATCGGTTGGAAGGAGGGTTAATAAATGTGACTGTTTTGTGGGTCCTGGTCCTCAGCAAGTACTCTGTCCTGGCTATTACAGCCATCCCGGCAGCTGAGAGTCTGTCTCTAATGTTACAAACTCTTTATCACCATTCCTTTCAATCCAAATCTTATTAGCTCTCATTTGCAGAGAGGTTACCCTGTCATGGCAAAGATCATGAGCCATATTTTTCAAATGCTGTTACTGCATAGCAGCTGAGTTGGCCAGTGTATCTTTAATTTCCTTTTGGCATCCAGCCAGAGGGAGCATGCAGTGAGCAATTTCCTCAAACATAGTATCAGTAGGAAATTCATCTTGTTCTGAACCAGCTACGTGATCTAAGCAGGGGCCAGTATGATTTTCAGCTTTGATACTCTGAAATAGAAATTGGAATATAAAGTCATCCTCAGTACTTGGGTGTCTGCATTTTCTCTGGGGGCATTTCAAGTGATACAACTGATTACTTATCCTGACATTTTTGTAGATTTTCCATATACTGAAGCTATTAGTGTGTTGTTTACAAAGTACTGTGTAGTCTACCAAACATGTGCAAATATTTTATTTCACAGTAAGGAGAGACAGTTTAGAAAACAAAAGAAGACCAGGGAGGATGGTGTTGTAGTCTTTAGAATCGGCTCCTCCATTATTAATTGACCTCCTTAGTTTCTAATCCTGATCTCCACAAAACCACTTCTATTTTCCCAGCACTTACTCCACCTGCCACTAACTTTTAATGTTTTTATCTGATTCTTATCTTTACCTCGCTTTATCTTCCCCGTTGCTAGAGTGCTCAAGTATCTCAGCTTTCAAAACCATTCTTCACACTCTATTCTTCACACTCTATTCTTCCCATTTATTTTTTTCAAATGATAGAAAGCTGCATATGCATTACTTGAAAAAAGTCAATCCAAGTCATCGCAAGACTTCTCCTGAGCTAAAGATACTTGTGCAGTCCTTAGCTCCCAGTCCACCTGCATCATGGTATTTCATTGTTCCCACTGAATTTTTCTCTGATACTTGTTACTATTGTAAACTCATGCTCTGTGAGCGCAGACATAGGGCTTGCTTTACTGTGACAAGTTTGCAGTAACTGTTACTGCAACTTAGCCATTGTTCTCAGCTCCTCCATCCACTCCTTTCCCTTCAGGTTGGGTCTTTGGGGCAGAGACTTGCTGCCCAGGTGAATCCTTGAACCTGTTGGGTGTCAGAGACAGTTGTCATAAGTTTGAACATGAATTTCTGCTTAAGGAGCTGCTGACTTGATTCCTCCATATTTGTTTTATATTCTGTGTACATTTTCCAGCCCAGAGGTAAACCCACATCTTTCTTTCACACCTCTTCATAAAACTTTTGTAAGATTCTCATTATTCTTCATGATTGTCTCTGAATATCATATGTGTTTGAGAAGGGATGTCTAAAGTAGGCCAGAACTCAAGGTGAGGCAGCCAACATTCCCTTTCTCCCATCATAAATTTGAGGTTTTCTATTTTGTGTTTCATTTTCTTCTCTACCACTGTCAAGCCAGTTTTATTCAAGCAGTTTGGCTGCTCTTGCTTTGCTTTGTCCTCATTATTTTTGGAAATAGCTCCAGCTGTTTTAGGAGTTGTTAATGATTTGTTTCTTCAAAAGGAGCATGAATTCAGTAAGCATGCAGACAGGGCTTTTCTCCATCTGGGATATAGTAGCTATTGACAATAAATGGTAAGGTAAAAATAAACACCAAAAAGTACATCCTCTCTCATTGGGTTGGAGTTATTTCAGTAGCTGTGGCTTCTCTCTAGGACAAGAGAAAACCTAAAACCTACCTTTCAGCAGGACCCTAATGCAAGGGAATGGGGAGGAAGAAGGGGGTTTGTGCTGCTGACAGTTTCCTTTACATTCAGCTACTATTTTAAGAACAAATATAAAGAGTGTGAAGCATTCTAATGGCACAAAATCCTCTGAGGAGTGGAGTAATTGTGGTTTTCGGCTCTTGCAATGCAGTTGTGATCAAACTTGTCAGAGTTTGCATGACTCCCAGGGAGAAGAATCACATTACACATACTTGGGGCTTTTTTGCAAAACAACTTCTGGTCTACAGAACTTTCTTGTCAAGGGCAGGACATAATTCTTTTATTGCTTTTGCTATTAATGTCATGGTAGATAAAGCCGATGTCTTAATTCTTTTTCTCTCAGAATCTGTGGGGTTTGACTTGGATGGAGAGAAAAATACCAGAAAATAAGTGCCACAAAATCGCTCCATAAGCAGAAGAAATGAGGCTTTGGGAATCTTTCAGTTCTTTTTTCAGTAACCCGAACTTTGGACACTTACTTCAGTCTTTTGACATTTGAAGTTTGCATGTCTGCTGGAGCTTGCCAGTCATCTTCAAGTGTTTTTGTATCATACTATGTTACAAAGATGTTTAAAAGAACATTTTGTAGAATGGTATTGGGAAATGATAGGATTCCATTAAGTCACTGATCAGGATGAAATCAATGACTAATGTTTAAACTTTGTTACAAAATTAAGCTTCAGGCAGTCATTACTTGTTATTTTCAATATGATTAAGAAGTCCGACAATTTGTAGCCCTCAGTGCTGTTGTGTAGTGTTGACTTAGTGTCAAAGCTGTCCAACACAAGCTAGCTGGAAATCTGTCACCCTGGTATATATGTGTGGGCAGGGTGCTTTGTTCATATGGTCATAGCTGGTAACACAAATTCTTGGTGAGAGATTAGGAGAAATGATGGAGAGAGGATGCCTCTTTCAACACATCACTGAGCCAAGGCCTACCCTAGCTGAGGTTTAGTGGTTTTCATTCATTTAAATGCAAAGCAATTATCTGTTAGCACTTTGAACAGGATTCAAATGGATTTATATCCATTTGCTGCTGTGTGCACTTAAGGTAGAGAAGGTACATGAGAAGATGGGAAGAAGAGGCAGCTCCCATATATATATCAAACTGAATATCAGTGGTATCTGTGTCTTTAACCTCTTTGTTTATTACTGTAGCAGCAAGGAAATAAGACTTCTGCTTTCACTGATTCAGAAATATCCACATCACGCACCAACTGAGAGAAACTGCAAGAAAAATAATGGTGGAAGTGATGCTTTGCAGTCTCCAACTCTCAAAATATGATAGCAGCAGTGGCACTGAGGGACACCTGGTAGAGCAAACAGTGGTCTTTTCATTTTGAAGAAGCCCAAACTGGCCCATGCTCTTTTCTTTTTGCATAGAATCATAGAATCAACTAGGTTGAGAGACCTTTAAGATCAAGTCCAACTGTTACCCCAGAACTGCCAAGACCACCACTAAACCATATCACTGAGGGCCTCATCTAGGCGATTTTTGAGTGCTTTCAGGGATGGTGATTCTACTGCTATCTGGGGAAGCCTGTTCCCATATAGTCCTTCCTTACTTGTAGGACTGTACAATCTGGGAGGTTGTATTCCTTTCTTCACCTTCCCAGGCAAGTCAGCCTGGAAACTGGGTCAAAGCTTAGCCTGTCATAGGAGATTTGAGCGTGGGGGTGTTTCTTCACAGCATCAAAAAGCTTTGGTCCAAGCCAGTAAAAAATGGCAAGTTAGGGTAGAGGAGAATCAGTGATTTACAAGCAGCAATATCTCTCACCAAGCGTTACAGTGGGTCAGTATGTCTGATGGCAGTAATAGCTTTTAGCTGAGCAGTGAGGAATCTCATTTCTTACGATCACAAAAAATTAGGTGTATGAATGTTTAAAGTGTATTCTAATGATGCCCATCATTTTATTGTACTCAAGCTACATGCTCTATTGTACACAAACTGTGTGTCTGTGATGAGACTTTTACTGTCTTGGTTTGGGCTGCTTAATGCAACATAATGAAAGGCTTGGGTTTTGTCTTAGTTTAACGCCAGAGGTTTCCAAGCAGAACTGCCAAAATATATTGAGTATAAACATTAGTACTGTAAATATTCTACATAAAACATGTAGAAAAAGTGCTCTTCAGGGGCTTGCATGAGTAATCAGTTCCTTTCTAATTAAAAACCCACAAATGCATGAATTTAAGTCTTCGAAGTAGGGAAAGTTGAAATCTCACACTATTAAAGATTTTATCCACAATATACGTGCTGTAATGCATTTTAATCGCGCATTGATATGATGAAAAGCTTATAAATCAAACAGTTGCCCTGTACAATCTCTGTCTACATGGCTTAGCTTAGTTCACCACTGCCTGTTTCATTTCTTCAGGAATACAGCAATACTCACTGGGAGTAAATGATACTTCTTATAAACCTTGTGTGTTGTGACTTTCAGCCCTTTTCCCTCCAAGTTATTTGATTCTTTTTTCCTTCCCTCCTTATTGATGTACAATTTGTTTAACAATGCTGTTTGTTTTTTTTTTTATAACACTGTAATTTTGCTTAGTATATTTTATTGTCCTCCAGTCACTTCATGAAAAAAGCCATTTGGCTTTGTAGCAGGACCTTGTGTTGTGTGTTGATATTGCTTTTGTTTACTGGGTTCTTGTCAGCAAGTTTTCTTCATCTCTGTCTTGCTGAGCTGAGAACTGTTGTAGAAAAGCTTAAGCTCCAAGGGGCGGACATCCTCATCTTCCCTGGTGCACAGGCATAGTATGGTCTCCATACATTCTTCTGAATACTTAACTTATTCATCCAGCTTGCATAAAACACACTTGATATTTGCCTTGAATGCCATTAGCTGTATTACGGTTCGTTATGCTATTTGTCTTCTCTGTTCTTGATATTTGCACATGGATATTTTTAGTAGTTTTTTTCATAATCTGCTTTTTCTACTGTTCCCCTGCCTGCTTTTTATTTGCTAGCTTGCTGAAGCAGAACAAGCCTGCCTGAGTGTAGTGGAGAAGGTCTGTGCTATATGCACAGCTACAGAAGAAACAGCTATTCTTTTGTAATTGTACTTTTCCTAGCAAAAAGTGAGCTTTGGAAAAAAAAGAAAAATACTTCTCTTGAAGAATTTGAATTTTGTTTGAAAAGTCAAATTAACTGCCAGAAAAAGTCAAGCTCAGCTATTAAAAAATGGATTGTTGACACTCATAGAAAAAGCTTTGGGTTTTGGACAGTGTGTTTTCCATGGAAGATTGCTGTGGGATTGGCTCCTCGCCTCGTGGGGCACTGTCTAGCTGAATGGACAGGACACATCATACTTTCAAGAAAGACTTGACATTCTGTGTAATCTCAACTGGGTGATAAGTAGGAGCATGGGACTGTGTTTCATACTGTGAGGTGGGCTCTTAAGAGCTGCAGATTTGTTGATATGTGCTTCCAGGAGTGACCGTTTCTGGTGTTTCCAAGGACAGGGATCCAAGTCAAGCTCCTATTCAAGTCTGTGGGGCCAGATCCTGAGCTGATGGAAATGGTTACTTGTATATAGAGACCACAGCTCTATCTGACCTGAGGGTCTAGATTCAGGCTTTTTTATCAATGTTTTGCATTTAAGCGGAGTGATAAGATACATTAAACCTATGGTCACTCTCATATTGGATGCTGGAAATGGGTGATGCTGCAGTACACAGCCTAATTCAAAAGCAGTTTGAATGAGCTTTTCCCCCTTTTTGCAATTTGATGACACTTCCAGAAGTGCAGAACAAGAAATGCAGTGCCATAAGGAACGACTTTTTTACAACTGTAGTTCCTTAACTGCCATTAAGATGGCTGGCAAAAGGCAAACCATAAAGGACTGCTAAAAAAAGTATGTAGCTCTACTGAGAGGTAAATAGAAAAGTGCACTCATTTTCTGGTGAAAGTTTTGGGGTTTCTGCTCCAGTGCAAACCAGTATTTCTGTGCTGAGTATGTATTTATGGTAGATCTTTTTCTTTATATGCTCTGTCAGTCTTTGGCTTTAATTTTGTTTTTCATTAGATCAGGAAAGACTGCCATGAAGGGTGGGGTAAATTAAATGCCCATATTTATGATTCTGCCATAAAATATCTTGATATTTTCAGTGCAAAATCACAATACTTGTACAATTTTGTTGAATTCCAAGTCACATTCTTTGTTCAAACTTTGGAAATCAAACAAAACTGGAATTATTTTAGAGGTTTTAGCTCTTTTTCTATGTTGGAGGCATTATGCTATTCTGCTTCAGTCCAGAAGTGATCCAGCCTAGTAAATGGTCTCAATCAGTAGCTACTTGGGAAGAACTCAGGGAAAAGTGTGTGAAACAATATGTGCCTAAAATATCTTTCCCTGTGTATGTCTTATTAGCTCTTGGTAATCTGGTGAGTACTGTTTTCCACACTGTCTGGGCCATCCTGATTAATATCCACTAATGATGAATGAGTCTAATTTCTTTTTCAGCCTATTTATAATTTGACTTCCACAACACTCTCTTTTGGAGAGCTCTGGAATTAAATGTAGCATTGCATAGGGGAGAAAAAGATCCTGTTTATTTGTTTTCAGTTTGTTGCCAAGAAATTTTGAGTCCAAGCACAGGAAACACAAGTCTCTCAAGGCTCTCAAAAACCATTTCACATTTGGGCCAAACTCTCCCACTTCCCTAATGCTGAAGTTTCACATATGGTTATAAAGAGCTCAAAACTAGTGGTCTTTCAGTGGTACCAGTACTACTAAACCTAGGACTTTAAGTACATGTTTTAAATAATGCTTTAAATGTTACATTTGTTTTAGCTAATTAGTTTTGACACTGTAGATATACCTGTTCTTATAAAGGAGAATATTCTGTTATGGTGGCAGAGGGATCCTGTGCTCTGTTGTGGAGTTCTCAAGGGAAATCTTTAGGAGATTGGTTGTTAGGATTGATTGTTAGGTTTTAGGAGATTGTTTGGTATTCTGAAAATATTCGCACCGAATGGTAAAAAGCAATTAAAGGTTCCTAACAAGTCACACCATCCATTCTGCAAGCATCAGTGTTTTATTTTGCATCGTATTTTCCTCTGCCAGTTTTGCTTTCCTTCCTCAGAACTACCTGCTCTGGTTTAAATAAAAAAATAAGGCAGGGGGAGTAAGTCAGGTCTGTCCTCTGGGTGCTGTGTGCTAGATGGTACAGTTCCTATATGGTTATCTCCAGGGAATGGTGGCTGATGGTGAAAAACAAGAGCATGTCCCAGGAAAAACTGTATGCAGTGGGTCATTGTTATACTCATTGTATACAGCCATTTGATTACAGTCACTACCTTAATAGGGTATAATAAGACAGAGAACCCCGTTAACAGTCCACGATGAACAGTGATGATGGTCTTTTTGTGCTGCCAGGGTGAACTTAGATCAGGGTTTAGTTAGGCTGGAGGCTACTACATCTACTGAATATTTTCCCTGGGTGGCAAGGGTTGTTGGCTTTGTTCCTTTAAGAGGAGGAAGTAGCATGAAAACCAAAATAAAGCATGAGTAAAGGTTGCTGACAGCAGCATAGGGGGGATTGGCTCAATTCAGTTTAATTTTGCTTGGTGATTTACTTTATAATTACAGATCTTTTTTACTTAAACCCCAAATGACTCCATAGGAATAGAGCAAGTGTGCCACTAATGAAAAACAAACAAACAAAACAACAAACTTGGGATGACTCACTTCTGTTGTTTCTAGATGCCCTTGAAGTCAGAAACCTCTAGGAAGAACAATGTGGTCTTTTCTGTGAAGATATGCTTATGTACTTGCCTGAACTGTGGCCTCAGTATAGTTACTTCACACAGATGCAGAGATTTATAATGTTTGTTTATTTACTTTTGTACTGATATTTTTCAATCAAGTTTGTATTTACTAAGCAAGGTTTTATTTAGACCGTTGTCTTCCTACAATAACTTGCTGTATTTCAAGAGAGATGGGCAGGTCTCCGTATGACTGAAGTACTTTTCAACTTGGATTAGAGCTGTGTATTTGGAAATGGTTGTGCTGGTGATTGCTTTCAAAAGTCATGCAACTCTATTTCAAGAAGTAGGACAGTGTGTGTTGCTACTAAGAAAATACAGCAGCAAGGTAGGTATATACTTGGTTGTCTCTCTGCTGTTTGTTACTTGTCAGAGATGTGCTATTTTGTCTACCATAATTAGGGGGTGTAACTGCAGTCAGTCCCAGCACTCCATCTGGCTTTGGTAGCTTGTGACCTTCCCACTAACAGATTTCACTGAGTTCATATGACCTTGCTGGTTGCAGCATTGTGAAGACTGTATAAATCACACTAAGCTTTTGTTTCATGACAGCTGTTCAATATGGAGTGGTCAATTTTGTTATCTTGAGCAGGACCTCTGTGTTCCCTGTACATCTACAGCTGACATGGTATTTCCCAATACTATGGGAAATCACTGTTTGTTTCACCCATGCCAGTTGTAGGGATTCACTCCTGTAGAAAGGGAGAAGCCAAAAATATTTAATTTAGGTACAGGCAGACAAAGGCTAGTAAAGCAGAATTATTGCCCCATTTCACCCTGAGAATGCGTGCAAGCCTGGTCCTCTCCCCAGTGCAGAACTGCACATGAGTCCTGCTGTACAACTGGGAATGAAACCTTGAGTTAACTAGAAACTCATCCTTCCCCTTGCATCTTCAGTTTGTTGAGTTTGCCACTGTTCTCTGATAAACCCAAGCACAGCCTTATCCTAGAAAATGTGGTTATTAAAGCTCTAAATTGAAAGTGTAAATTTTAAAATGCCAAAATAAAGCTACTTTTGCAATTTTGATAGATTGACAAGTTGTAAGCACCTGAAACCTGCATCTTATAATGGGAAATGTTGGTCTAGTTGCAGTAATTGTAAACTGGATTGTATATGGTCCCTTGTAAGAATAACAGTAATGGGATTAAAGAACAAATCTACAGTGGTCTCTTTTTCTGGTGACAGAAAAATCCTGCTGGCTTCAGGAATTATGCCCATGGAGTCTGTGCAAGGACTGAACCACCAGAAATGGCATGCTCATCCGTTTCTCATTCTCAGAACTTCTGTTAGCTACAGCAGCGTTTGTAGCTGCTTTCTGACCCTTGCTAGAGAGGCTCATTCTCTTTGCCATGCCTGGAAGTTTTCAGCACTGCTCAATGTGAGATTTAGGAGTTTTTTCTTTGTCAATTTTCCTTCGTTAAATCCTGAGCACTCTGGCACTCAATAATTTTGTGTAATTTATTCATGCTCACTTTGGGTTTCCTCCACAGAAAATTCTAAGACGCAATCACTAACATTCCCTCTTAGAATCGTGTCCGATAAACCTTCTCTCCCACTGGGATCTCTGGTACAGCCACATCCAAGAGATACTTGTTTGCTTCAGTTTTATTGCTGTCTTGTAAAGCTATTCTGTGCTTCTGCAGGTAGTGCTCTCACTTGGGCTGCAGAAATATTGCTTGTATTGTCCTCTCCACTAAGTCTCTTTGAGAGCACAGAGTTTAGCAAAGATTTCTCTTCTTTATCCTTACGCAGGCTGCTGCTACTTCACACAATGTAGCTACTCTTGTTGCATCAGATTTACGTACTCACATTGTTACAGGGCTTTGTTGGAGCTTCAACCTGCATTGGATCTGGTCCTTCATACGTGAAGCCTGAAAGAGTGAGCTGCAGGTGTCCTTCCTGCGGGATCCAGCAGCTTTGCAGGTTCCCTCCAAAGCATGTAACTTTGTGCACACATCAAAAGGAGTTGCCTTGGAAACGGAACCTCTGAGCCTTCATTTAATTTCAGAGGAGCAGAAGGTCATATGCCGAGTCAGCAGAGCTGTGTGTCAGGTACTCACAGTGGGAGGAGAGTTAGTAAGGCCAAAGGTACTTTTGTTTCCAAATGTCAAGAAAATTGAAAGCCGTGTGAGAAGCAAATGATAAATTTCCTTGTTGAAGGTAATGGCTGAACCAAGTGCTTTGCTTTTGCGAGGGATAAGGAATCAGTTTGCCAGGAAACTACCATGTCTGCACCTATTTAATCATGCTACTATCACTGATGACATTATCATCAGTGTGGTCATGGGGACATGCCCTCACATCCCTAACAGCAAATGTAAGAGAGATGTAGCCTTGTATATCTTCAGCCCAGTGTAGGTGTGAAGAATTACACTGAGACCAAGGAACAGTCACAAAAATTGGACCATGCTTTTGGCAGGTCTAAACACTGGTGCTCCCCGAAACATATTTAATGAACCTCACAGCTCAGCATGGGAAGGGGTAACCTCACTTCCATAATATTTTTTACTGCCTTTCAGTGATTTATTTTGTGTATCTGATAGCAAGTGGAACTGTTAAAATCCTGCTCAATTAAACACAGCTGCTTGGAAGGTGAGCATACTGCTATTGCATAGAGCCAGTACAGAGACCTTCTCAGGAAGAGCCCTGGTGGCTGACTGAGGCATAGGCGGTCAGCTCAGTGCTGACCATGTGAGGAAGGGGGGGCATCTGGTTGCTATGTCTTGGGATCCTGCTTGCAACTGCCTCTGTATGCAGAGGCAGCAACTAATGTGGCAGCAGCAAGCACAAGTGGACACTCTAGCTGTTAGAGGTTGGTCCAAAGGGATCAAGAGCACTCAGCCATCCAGCAGCACTGTGCAGAGAGTGAAAAGCCCAGCTCTCTCCTGTCGTTTTTAGGCATTCTGCTCTAGCTTTTATTGTTCTTAAAGGAGAATTAGTGAGAAGTGATTTGGAGGCCATAACTAGGCTGTATATGCACAAATAAACCAGCAAACATTGGAGGCGAAAGGTGTTAAGGGGGAGGGTGCTCTTAATGTCTTCACAGTCTGCTGACTCACACCTGCCCATCCAGTTGAACTGAGCATTGGCATCGCACTTCAATTACTGTTCTGCAAAATCCAGATAGCTTATGTATGACTCCCTGCCCTGGACCAGAGGAGATGGAAGAAATAGAGGGGAAAGGACAGACTGACTTGGAGCCATCTGTCTGTCAGTTTACTTATATTTCATTTGGCCCTCAACTTGATATTGACCTAGCCCTCTGCCTCCGGTTGTTTATGATGCCTGTTGTCCTGCTTAACAAACAGAAGTGAGTATGGTTACCATTTAATCTGCCACTGTTCATCTGATACTATTTCTGATGAAGAGTGATTTCCTACCCCATAATTTTCTGATTCTCCATGTGGATTGGCAAATCTAAAAAAAAGATCTGGGTTTCAGTTCTGTAATTGGCAAATATAAAAAACAGATTTTGAAGAAAGCAAGCGAGCTTGAAACCACCTTAAAAGCAGGCAGTGAAGTTGTGGGTAACAGTGTGTCCTTTACAAAGTCCTTAACAAATAGGATGTTGCTCGCCACTACCACCATTACATCATGGGTTGATGGAGTTTGTTGAATCTGGGCAGACCATTTTATTCAAAACTACTTTGCTATGAAACAGACAGGTTTCTAGGTCATGTTATCCCTGAGGGGTAACTGGTGAGATGAGAAATGGTTTTGATGAGAGAACAGACAGAGACTATCTGTTAGTGACTGCATTAGTTCTCCTGACGCTGGCTCTTGACTCAGCTGTGACATTTAAAATGAAAAACTGAAAAATCCTGAGACAGAATGGCAGCCATAATCACTTTAGATGTGGTACAAAGAGGATTAGAAGAAGTCAATATGTTGTTGTGTTACTCTCATGTTAGGGCTAATTAGAAGAAGAAAGGATCGAGTGTTCCTGCTCACTCAAAGCCCTGGTTTACTGCCCTACCAGCTGCTGTGCTCTGCCTCCCTTTTCTCTTGGTACAACCATGACTGAAGAAGCAAGTTTCCCCATGGAGAATGTGTGCAAGTGATCTGCTGTGGTCATGAGGATCCGGGAAAGCTCCGCTGGGTTTCAGTTCTGTAATTGGGAATTAAAAGCCTCTTGTGATTCTTTCTCTTACACTGTGTCTTCAAGTTGTGTTGTGCAAATCCATGATGTTCCTGACTGCCTCTGCAGTTCGGGCCAGTCCTGCCTGTCAGGGTAGGTTATGCATTTTCCTCCACAGCCATTGTGTGATTGCTGTCCGGAGGCCCTGCATGCAAAATTCCTTCCTGGCATGGACCACACATGGCTCTGAGGTTCCTGCTCCATTTGAATAGGCATGGGACTTTCTGTAGCAACGTGAAAACTTACATGCTGGACACCTCTGCAGAGCCTTAGTTAACCTTACTGTGCCAACAAGAGAATGAAAAGGATCTTCGGGGCAACTGTGTACTAGACTCCCTTAACCGGGAAAAGAGGAACCTGTTTGTACAGAGCAGTGTCTCAGATCACCAGGGTTTGCAAAACCTCTCATGTCCTCATAATCAGGTTGAGGTTAAGTGGGAGAAGTGTAAGAAAAATCCTCCTGGAGGTGATCATTATTTATAATTCCTTAGGTGCTGTTGCCAGAACCGCCCTATTAGGCAGCTATTGTATGCAAAAAGGGTCACTCTGACAATGTGAACTACATGCAGTGCTGCTGTGTTTGGGGCATGAGAGACTTCTGCAAGGCCAGCTTGATACCTTATTATTTCTTCTAAGTTTTGCATTGAAGGTCCTAGACAGAAGTACAGACTCCTGATTACCATTTCCTGTCTTTTGCAAAGCCAAGGAATGCGAGAGTACACTCTGCCTAGTTCTTAAAATGCAGTGTCAGCACTATTTGTGTTTATAGTAACAAGGTTGGTTTTCCCCCTTCCCAATTTTTAATGAGACAAGCTTATGTAGCACAAAATCATACTTGGAAAGCATTTTAATTCAGCTTGATTGGAATATGATGAAGATCTTAAACTTATGTGTGTAGACAGAACTGGAAGCAAGAATTATACAGTAGCATTATGTTTTAATGGCTGTTTCTATTTTTGTCCTGAATTCATTTGCTTAGAATAATAGCTAAAGTCTTATGCAGTATGTGGAGAAAGCATCACTGATGGTTCAGTTAGCAGACAAAGGGATAAATATTCTAAATTTCATGGAGACTGTGAGATGAATCTGTTTAATGCTAAATCAACATTTTGTTTGTTTTTAGCTAGGAATAATTAAGCTAACATTGGCTAACATGTTGCGATCAAGCTAAAATGAACCACTGGCAGAATAGATGAGTTCACACTGAACAAAGAAGCAACATCACTGTCAAGTATCTTGATTATCTCTAGATACCTCAAGATAATCAGTTATTCATTTTCTGAGATATTATTCTGTGTCAGAGCTTAAAACCTTAAGGGCAGCAATTTAGACTGAATACTCTTGATAATAAGGACAAGGATCTGAACCTCTTTGTCTACAGGATGCATTGAAAAGAGGGTTTTTGTGTTGCTTATGAAAGATGTATACGGTGTGGGATATTGAATTTTTATTGGGTTTGGGTATATTTACAGTCATTTATTTTCTTTTTCTCTCTGCAGATAAGTGTGCATCTGATGTATGGAACTTAGGTGGGGTTTTAAAAGATTTTGGGCTAAATATCAGATTGAAGGACGCTACAAGGTTAAGTCTTCCTTCTGATGGTTTTGGGTGCATTTACATGGTCTCATAAAACAAGTGCTGTCTGCATGTGCAGCTGTAATAAGACCTTCAATCTGTGTTTTCATTGGTCAGGTATATTATTTGATGTTCTGAAGATGAGCTCTGACGATTAGTTTCTTTTCATCTCCTCGATCACATGCAGAGATCATTTTTTATTATTTATCCAGCACAGTCTTCTGTTTATTTGATAATGCAGCTGCTGGTATTTGCTCCATGAACCAATTGTCTTCTGAAGGTAAGTGCCTTGTGCTGGTTGTTTGTATAATGGCAATTTTCTTGCACACTTATACTCAGGTTCATAAATGTATGCTGTTCAGAGCTTCCTACTGTAGTCATTTGCAAAGGAAAAATAAAACCAGACCAGGCAAAGCTCTCTACAAGTTGTGAGTAGAGCTTATTCATGTAATGAGATCACTTTGAAATGGATGCTACTGAAAAATGCATGGTGTGTAACTAGCTGCCATTTCCAAATGTCACAGAATTCTTTGTCCTTAGGGAGGGACAGCAAAGAGGGGATCAGGTTAGCTTTAAATTTAATATGGCTTGCTCTCGTGGTATAACCAGGCTTTAGGGCTCAGAAAGAGGAAATGGATTTGATTCTGTAAGTCAGTTTGCGATTAATTTTGCAAGATTGCTGCTGATTTGGGTAAATTGTTTAATATACATTTGCATATTTTTTTCAGCCTGTATCTTTTAGTAGATCTTACTTTTCTTAATGGATTGCTGAATAGCAACTGAACCAACTGCAATAAAGTGGGCCCTGAGTTTCATCTAAAATATATTGGCTTACCATCTTGTGTCATGGCAAGAAATGAGCCTGATTTTAAAGGTGTGTGTTTTGTGAAAAGACCTGAAAGAAGATACAGTGAAAGCTCACAGGGCAGGTGTGGGGGGATAAGGTTGGCATGGAGGGGCCCAAGAATAAAAACAAGGGATTGGAGGAGAAGAAAGAAATTAAATTAACCCTTTGAGCTACCATTGTCAGTTTATCATTACACAAGTCACCAATTCCACTGAAAATTAATTCACAAAAACATAAAATGGAAATATTTCTATCTCATTGAACAAAGCCTATTTACAAATCAACTGGAGTTGTGCAGAATTGAACCTTTCAACTCTTTTCTGCAGCACAACGCCAAAAAGCGTCCCATGGCTTTCAAGTATAAGAAATGCAGTTGCTTTGATGGTATTACACAGGTACGCTCCCATGATTAACATACTAAACAAAGATGTGCCGCCTTTTCTTTGCATTGGCACGCTCAACAAACCAGTAAGTACCAATGGTGTATCCTTAGATACAAAGACACAGGTATGGATATAGATGCATGCAATAACCTAAAAGGCATCTTTCCTGACACCTGTCTAAGAAGCCTTTTCTTAATGACTTTTCCCTATTCCAAGAAGTTTCCAATGGCTACATAAGGCAAACTGAGCAAAGTGTTCATCTTAGTTTATCGATACTAAGAAAGTGTTACACTTCCTGTCTCAACAGACAGCATGAGGAGTTAGTCCTTTGCTTCTGGCTGTTCCTTTACCTTGTCAAGCCATTTCTGCCTATATTAAAGAAGAAATAAAAAAAAACCTAGTTTGCAGGGGAATTTTTTTTTTGTTCTTATGTAGGCCTTATTTGGGGAAGAGCTTCCTGACTGGAAACCAGCTTGGAGATCCGCCCAGCTCTTCTCCTTTAGAAATATCTCATAATCTTGTCTGAAGAGACTCTTTCTTTAGAATAGACTAAGTAGAATAGTTTATAATACACTAAATCTGATGTTTGGATTAGATAGCTTGTGCAGGAATAGAATCTTTCATTTAGCTTGAATGCGCTTTAATGAGATATTCTATAGGTGATTGGGCCCTTTGTTTTAAATAGAAGGCTCCAAATTGTGGAATGGGCTTTGATCCCTACCTGCCCCTGTTCCCCCCTGAGTCAGGTCTGCTTTGGCCAGCACAGCAAGAAGGGAGACTACTTGTGGAATGGATATCATTGTGAACCATGGCAAGAATGATGTCTTTGACCCAATGTGTGAAGTGGCCTCCTAAACAATGTCATTTTGATAACACAATGCTGATTTACAGCATGCTGCAGTACTTCGTTTTGCTCAGGATCAGGGTGCCAATTTGTAAGCCCACAAAGCATTTTGATTGAAGCTGATGGGGCAGACAGCCATAGGAAAGGAGACAGGAAGGTAAAATGCCTTTTTTTCTCTCCATGGACAGAGAGAGGAATAAAATCCCATTGTCCTGAATCCCAGTCCCGTGTTCTGCCTCAAGACTGCTCTGCTGGAATCAGCTCCCTTGAGATAGCCCACATGTCATAAATCTCAGGTCTGACTGACTTTCTGCTCATCCCCTCTCTCCTCTCTTGGGCTGGTCGAAGCACAAAGGGTGAAGGTTAATTCATCTTCCACAGTGGCAAACCGCACAAGATTCCCAAGTGCTTGCACTTTCAGCAGCTCCCTCGATACTCACTCTTGCTCAGGACCAATGTCACTGACTCCAGGGCTTTTCTGCTCATTCTCTAATTCTCTTTAATCACATAGGGCAGTGTGAGATGGCATTCAGCTTTTTAGCTTGTTTTTCTTGTTAGCCTTTCGTGCTTGATTCAGATATTTTGAAGTTATGCAGAGACCTTAAATGTTTTGATGACTTGGAAAGAGAGCAAGACACGCGATTTAAGTGCAACAGATCCATTTCTGTGACAGAGGACGTTTTAGTTTGCCCAGCCAGGAACTGTAATTCAAGCAGCACAACAAATTAATACCTCATTGATGACTTCTGTGGTCTGGGGGTGCATTAACTAAGAGCTGTTGTGCACATCAACAGGGAAAGAAGTATGTTTTCATCGAATAGCAGAGAGCTTGCAGAGTTGGAGGCTGGTAATTGAAATGTAAACACTGAATTACAGTCATCCACTCTTGGGAGGAATGTGTATGAGAAGGGAAACTCAAGTAGTCTTACTCTAACCTAAGAGTATTTCAGACTAGATTGGAAAAAGGCAGCAGAATGCTTCAGAAAGCATATAGAAATGGTACTGTTCAGCACCTTCCCCAAGGCAGAAGTGGGGCAGAAGAAAAATGCTGTTTAGGGCCCTTTCCCACATGAAGGGAGATATGCCCTCCCCTTGTATTTGGGGTTTGACAAGTTTTGGTTGAATCCAGTGCTGACATCTCCGAAGTCTGGCTTATAGGGATGGTCCAGCAGGTGGAGCACTATGTGGTTATGTTCAGCTGCAGGACGGAGTCCCCTCTCTGATTTCTGGAAAGAGCTGCCAAGGCAGGGGATCAAAATGTGTTGATGTTTTCTGGCTGGGGAAAGTTCACTGGTGTTGGTATTACGAATGCCTATTAGAGAGCTGGGGACTCTGTGGGCCTTAAAGAGCAGTTCTAGGATCCTGCTAGGTATCTCCTGTAATTGCTCAGTATGCTGTCCGGTTTTCCTTTCTGTTTCATGGGCTATAGGCTCCATGGCAATAATTCCCTTTTGGAAATACTGCATGTTGGTATTGACAGAGGGGAGGAAAACCCCCAAACCCCAAAATTCTTTGCTCTTCCAGTGTAAATGAGGAACTTTTTTTTTTACACTTCTGGCTACCTGTAACTGGAACAAGTTCAGCTTCTTCCCTCCCCAGTTAGAATCTGCGCTTTTGTGACTTATGGGTTTTGATTTTTACTTCTAAATCAGTGCTGCTGTCAGGAAGTAGAAGTGTGGTGTAGCTGATCTCAGGTGTCAGGCAGCTGTTATATCAGTGGGTAATGCAAAATCAAGGATGATTCTTAACTTACTATAAATCACTGAGGGCTCACAATTCTGCTAGCATTTGGCCCTTGAAAGCTTTTACCTTCAGTCTCTCTATACTGGCTGGCAAAGAGAAACAGATCAGGAGTGCAGGCACATTTACATTCACCACCATTACTGGATGATGAATAAGGTATCAGGTGAGGTTGTTTACTTGGAAAGCAAACTGGAGGAAAGCAACCCCATAAGAGGAGACAGTCCTTCAGGAGGAAGAGAACTGCTGAAGGAGCACAAAGCTGCCATTATTTCTTTGAGAAGTATTATTTATGTGAGTTAGATTTCTGTGACAGAAAAACTTACATTTAAGTTGTAATATAAAAACGTTCCAGATACTGGTAATTGGATAAACATCTGTTGGGGGACGGGGAAGGCAGGTAATCTATGAACAATATTCTTGTTTATATTGATCTCCATCAAAAGTGTATTTTTACCACAAGCAAATTTTCTATTGACTGAGACACAATGAATCCCATAAATTATTTGGCAGTAAGAAAAGATAAAAAAAATATTAAATATCATGCAGGGAGAGGCTTGCTATTGCAGGAATTTTTTTCTTCTGAAACTGGATTGAAACAACTCTCAGTAAGAATTAGAGCTGACCTGTATCTTCATGCAACGAATGAAATCTAAGGAGGATTATATGGTCTGGATGGTTTGGAATAATATCTTTTTTTTTTAAATGTGGTTAACTAAAATTACAGCCCTACTAAAATAAACATAAAAGAAGAATTTTTCTACCCTTTCAGGAACTTTTTGTTTTTCTTGAGCACGAGGAAACTTTGATAATTACATTGAATTATGTTGTATTTAAAGTTAGAAATGTTGATTAAGTTCTTCCTGAGCAGGTTGTGTATCCGTCCTTAAAGAATAGATGTTTATACAAGAACTAAAATTATCTCCTGACAGGCTGTTTGGATCAATGCAATTAGAGACCCATTGCATACACAGAGAGCTAAGTCTCATATTCGCTGGATAGCTGTTTTAATGCATCTGTAATGAGCATATCTGAAAACATTATTGCCAGGATAGTTTCAGAGTGCAGTGACTGACAGTTGGAAGTTGCTGAGCTGATTACCTGGAGCATTAAAGCGTTGCTGTCCCTTAACCAACCTTGGCACTAAACCAGAGTACCAGAGTAGTATTACTATTTCATAAGATATGCTTCTGATAGCAAAGCATCTTGCATACGGATGAGTAGCAGAGAAATGAGAGACGCAGTCTGAGTCAGATCCTCAGCCATCGCAAATTGGCCCCACTGGGCCAAGGAGATGTGCTGCAGTTTTACTTTGCAGTTTTTCCTTTGAGAGCTTCCCACTGGACAGGCGCAGACGAGGAAAGCAGTTTTCTCACACTGTAGGTTGCAGATGAAAAACATCAAAATGTTCGCCCTACGTATTTTTAAGCCAGAGGCCTGGGAAGCCAAGCTGGTTGCTGCTGCTCCCAGGTGCAAAAGTGCTGTTTGGAGTGGGAGATAACTGTGATTGCACCCAATCTCTCCAGTTCCCTCTGAAGCAGCCCACTAAGGCTCCACATATCTGTCCCAGCCCTTTCTCTTTTCTCTTGCTATTCAGTTTGTGTCACAGAAGTAGCCCTGCACAACCTGGTTTCTGTAACCTTTCACTACACCAGAGGAAATCTAGATCCGAACCTAGCTGCTTACATGAACACAGGAATGGCTCTAGGGCTGCAGAAATGGAACAGCAGGCCCAGTTGAGACAGTGTGTCTAATCCCTGATGATCCCTACACAGCATGGACAGTTCTATTTGTTTGGCTCCATGGTTTTCTTTTCATAGCAGATGCTCTTTCAGTCATCTGTGAATCAGTAATACAAGCTCCAACAGCAGTATCAACAATAGGGACCTGCTTCAACATATTTCTTCCTTGACAAGGCAGTTGTGAAGTTTTCATTAATTCTAGACACAACATAAAAGATATCAAAGGTTTTTACCATTCAGGAGATTAATTGCTCTTCATAGGAACCAGAATTGAGCTTTACCTAAACTCATCCTGGCAGAAAATGAACAAAACCTGCTATGCTTCTTGTCGGAACCAAACCCTAACAGAAACAGCTCTATCATACCAGGAAAACTGTTGATAAAGAGCTATGCAGACTAAACCTTATCAAGAAAGATACAATTCTTGTAAATACTAATCTATTTCACTTGGATGCAAGAACATCTGGTGCTTTGTAACTTTTAGAATAAAGTAATTGAAATCCCAGGTTGCAGGCTAAACAGGAAACCAATTTTCAAGCAGACTTCAGCAGTAAAAGAGGCACCCATTTTACTGCTTTTAATTTAGAGGTTGGGTAACTAGAAGAAAGGCAAAAAATGTAGTATTCTTTTCCCTGCAATTTTTGTCCTATGTAATTGAAATACACCTGGCTGTAGCGTATGTTTCCATATCTGCCAAGCAGGCAAAAATGGGACTTTCAGAAAGTAGTAGAGGAACAAGGTAGAGAATCACAGAATTGGTTGGCCTGGGAAGGACTGTAATATCATCTAGTTCCAACTCCCTGCCATGGGCAGGGAAAACTTCCACTAGACCAGGTTGCTCAAGGACATGTCCAGCCTGACCTGGATCACTGTTTGGGCAGTTGCACTGGGAACAAGTAGATGCTGAACTCTTCCGAAAAATCGAAAGGAGCAAGGCATTTAGCTCTATTTGTTCCAAAGAAAACCCTCCTTAATGGTATATTCAGTCTTCAGGTCTCATTCACACAGAGCTGGGTGGGTGTTTTCCTTACGTGTTGTGTTTTTAAACCTATGTCCTTCAAAAGAAGGCTCCTGGGATGGAAAAGGGATGCATGTCACTGTATCCAGCAAGGGACTTGGGTAATGAGAACTGAGCTGGCAGCCTTCAGACATGCTCAGGTGGATCCCATGTCCAATAAAAGGCATGGGGAGAGCTTGATGTTTGAGAAGAATGTCAATTCTATTCTAAACCAGATAGTAAGGTTTAGAAAGAGGTGGCATGAATTGCGAGCCTGTTCCAGATTAAAGTAAAAAATCAAAAGCTGCCTTACAGCACCCTTTCTTGGTAGCTATTTCTATTCTGTTGGACTGAATGCACTTTTCCGGCTACCCCACTTAGTTATGTGTATTTTGCTTTTGCTGACAAACCTGCACGTTTAGGATGAAAACAGTTTGCAGCTGATTAAGGATGGTGTGCCTGGCAATTTCTTGCTAATCTGTCTTACTGTGCACTTTGTAAAAATGACAGTCAGGGTATAAATCGTAGTTTAAATCAATATCTGCAAGTGCTAATCTCTGAAGAGGAAAATGTCAAATACCTCCTGCTGTATGCGAGGACTCAAATTGTATGGCATCAAACATTAAAGGCTACCTGAATTGTTCACCTTTTTTGTCCTTTGCCCAATGCTTTGTACTCCCTTTTCTAGCATTCTTTATGCCGTTAACCATTCTCACATAAACAGTGGCTTAGTGTTGGTAAGTGTCATGAGGTGACTTACAGAGCAATAATGTGTGCCGATGACATCAAGCTGTGTGGTTTGGTTGATACGCTGGAGGGAAGGAATGCCATCCAAAGGGACCTTGACATGCTTGTGAGGTGGGCTGGTGCCAACCTTATGAAGTTTAACCATGCCAAGTGCAAGGTCCTACACCTGGGTCAGGGCAACCTCAAGCACAAATACAGGCTGGGTGGAGGATGGATTGAGAGTAGCCCTGAGGAGGACTTGGGGGTGTTAGTTGATGAGAAACTGAAAAAGAGCCTGCTCCAGTGTGCGCTTGAGCCCAGAAACCAACTGTGTCCTGGGCTGCATCAAAAGGAGCGTGACCCGCGGATCGAAGGAGATGATCCTTCTGCTCTGCTCTCATGAGACCCCAACCTGCAATATGGCATTTAGCTCTGGGGCCCAGAACACAAGAGGGATATGGACCTTGTTTAAGTGAGTCCACAAGAGGAGGCCACAAAGCTGCTCCAAGGGCTGGAGCGCCTCTCGTCTGAAGACAGGCTGTTGGGCTTGTTCAGCCTGGAGAATAGAATGCTCCAGGGTGACCTTAGAGCAGCTTCCAGTGCCTAAAACGGGCCTACAAGAAAGCTGGAGAGGGACTTTATACAGGAGCCTGTAATGACAGGACAAGGGGGAATGGCTTTAAAGTGGCACAGGGGAGACTGAGATTCAGTATTAGACAGAAGTGCTTTCCTGTGAGGATGGTGAGGCACTGGCACAGGGTGCCCAGAGAAGCTGTGGCTGCCACATCCCTGGCAGTGCTCAAGGCCAGGTTAGACGGGGCTTGGAACAACCTGCTCTAGTAGAAGGTGTCCCTGTCCATGGCAGGGGGTTGAAACTGGATGAGCTTTAAGGTCTTTTCCAATCAAGCCATTCTATGATTGTGATTTCTGGCCCTGTGATGGAGCCACCAGTGGTCCAAACTCTTGTGCAGGCACTGGCTTGGACAGTGCCTTCAGCTCCGGAGTCAACCTTCTTCCTTACTGCTGGGACCTCTTCTGAGAAGTGTCTATAAAAGCTCTGTTAGCTGCACATTTAAACTCAATGTAGCACTTGCGGTGACTGGCACTAGGAATCCTGGGGCCAAAATCAGTGGTAAATTTAGTCTCTGTTTTTGGTCCCAAGTCCCAGATTTGAACACTTGTGGTCAGCATCCTACCCCACACCTATGGATGCTTTTCTTGCTCATTAACATTAGGACAGACAGTAGTTTTAAAAGCCTGCTCTTTGCTCAAAAGTGCCAGAGGGGAAAGCAAGTAAGTAAACTGTAAGACTGAAAGGTCGCTTAGAAATGGGAACATAGTGTGGTCCAAGGTAAAAGGCTTTGCCTGCCCACTCTGCATCAGTTCCATCTCTGCAGAAGTATGTGCTCTGTTTTTTAAATTGAAATTATTGCTTAGACCATATTAGCTCATAAAACTATTTCAGAGTGTGGAGAGAATTTCTGCTCTCACTGACGTCTTTGGTCCTCTTGAAAGACAAGCTGTACCTTAGTGCATTTGGGACCCTGATTCTAGGAAGTACTTGAAATCACAGCTTTTTTCATGATTGATATTATCAAACTGATAAGGTCAGAAACTCTCTATATAATTTTTACAACCTTTAGCAATTTGGGGTTTTTTTTATAAGGCGCATGCCTGGATTTTGTTTGTCGTTGCACTACTTCTGTTGCTAAAATATCGAGCCAAATTTCAAAAATCCTCAGTCTCCTTTCATTATATCCTTAGCTAAAAACATCTCTGATGATATCTCAGCGCAAAGAGGAGCCAAGGACTCTGTGTCATTACCATCTTCAGGTATGTCCAAGTGCTCTGCTCCTTAGTTTCAGACAGCTGCTTCTGAAACATCTAGAAGCTCTTCAGATACAAGCAGCAGAGCATGTGTCAGGCCGAAGTACTTAGAGCTTGAGGGATCCCTGCAATCTTGAGAAGCAAATTAGCAAGGTATTAACAGATTAGAGTCTGCAGCTGCGCTGGATGAAAGGCTTCCTAGGAACAGACACCCACGTTTTGGTTGTGTTCCCTTAGTTCTGGAACAGCATAGAGAGAGATGGCTGTTAGAAGGGCACAGTATTTCCAAATGGGCAGTTGCAGATGCCCCAGGAATGATCAGGTCTGTAGAGCTGACTCTTACAGAGAAGTTGTGAGCTGGGGAGAGCAATTTTTAGAGGAGAATCTCTGTTCTGAGGATATTTCTTTGTGGTTTCCAATAAAAGCTGCTTTCAGCTGCCATCTTTGAGGAATTGCCCTTGGATTGTGCATACTCACATTGGTCTCCTGTAAAAATAGTCTGAAAGACTATATCCAACAGCCAGTACCTTTTCACAGCTCTGCAGCTTTGAGTACTGCCACTTTTCTGTCATTTCATAAAAAAAGCTGTAGTTTTTCTGGTTTATGGCAACTGTTGGAAGCCAGGAGCAAATAAAGTGTTGGAGAAGTAACACAGGCTTATGGTAGTAAATTTGCACCTTTATATCTAAGACAGCTAGTGCTAAATTCTCTTCATGTAAACAGTCCTGCTGGGGAGCACCAGGTTTGTGTGAAAGCATATTTTGGGGCACAGGCTGCTTTAGGGATATTTACTACCAAATAAAACCAGTGCAGAATTGCAGTCTGTGCTGCCTCCATTGCAGGTGAAATTTCTGCTGACCTCAGTAGGAGCTGTGTTGTCTTATGAGGCTGAGGCAGCACCTTTCTTTTTCCTGGAATTGAAGTGATTGATCCATTTTAAGGGATGGGAGCATCTCACACCTCAACATTTTCATATTGCAACAAAGATTGAATGTAATTCAAGTCACCTGTGAGGAATTTGTGTGGTGAATCTAGTAGGCTGGTTGAACCTTACTGTGGCTTCAGGGAACTGCATGATAAATCAACATCAGTGGGTTTGTTTGCAGAGGCTTAAAGGCACACTGTAATGGTGCTGTCCTGAAAAGGTGCTGCATTCCAGCCCCTAGTGCTGTGCAAAGTCTGCATTGGCTGATTATTCAGAGCTGATTTCAGGTGCTATGCAAGATGCAAAGTCAAATATTAGGATCAATAGATATGGAGACGAACATTTAGACTGTTGGAGAATTGTACCAGAAATGCAAGCTGTTGCAGGGAAGCCGCTTGGAAGGAGGCAGACAGGAGGCAGTGAGTTTGCCATGACAAAGAGAAGTACCTGCTGTTTGCACATCTGCTCAGCTTTCTTATTTCCCATAGCAGTTTCTCATATTATTTTGTTTGGGCTTTGTGCATATTTTGGCCCCATCTCTTCTCCATGTATCTCTTCTTTCATGCAATTTTTCTGTTGTATATTGCCTTTGCTTTATCTTAGCTTTCTCTTCTTTTCTTCCTCCATCTTCATTTGCATTTCCATTGCCTTCTTTCCTTGCTTGTTTTTTTACCTAAGTCTCATGCATGCTTTCTCTTTAGCCTCCTTACTTTGCCACTCGTCATACGTTACTTCTATCTCTACATTTTCCTGGGCAGCATGCAAGGGACAGCTGGTAGGATGTAATCACCTTGGCCATATCCAAAGGGGAGCAGTGCTGTAGCTTCTTCAGACCTTGAAACAATTTCAATCATCCAGGTACCGCTTGGCTCTGAGAAAGGAGAGGATCAGCACATGATTCCTCCTGTGCTGATCCAGGTAGTGTTGTGCAGGGGAGCTACAGCTTAGCTATTTCTTTTGGGAAGCTCCCAGACTGCTATTTCTTTCCAGTGAGGCCTTCTAGTTACAATAAGGACCTAAGCCGCCATATTCAGATCAAGGCCTCACCTTTAGGTCTCCTTTACTGTTCTCTAGAGAAGTTAAGATCAAGACATATATTTGGGGATGTTTTCCCCCAGCCTAAAGTAATCAGAACTGGTAAAGTTCACTACAAAAGGCACAGGCATTATGCTACCAGAGGGGTATGCACTACAGAACATGCCTTAGGAACAAAGGGGTAGTACACTGTGCTGGAAACCCTCTCTGCCTTTGGAGGGTTTCTGTACTCAAAATATCAGCTGCCATGTTTGGCATTTGCTCAACTCATAGAATTTAGTTATTGGCTTGTATCATGGGCTTGTGATTTATCCATTAGCTACCAAACCCTGCTGATAGATTTTTTTGTAAATCTGTCACCCTTTGATTAAATGCTTCGTGTTAGCTCTTTACCTTTCTTCAGAGCAGATCTTTGAATTGTGATAGGAGAAAACCAAAGTTTGACAGTATTTCTTTTGCAAGCCCACAAGGGGAAATGAAACTTCTATGCAGATTATTTCATATACACATATATGTTTCTTAGGGAGGAAGGAAAGAGGGAAACCTTGTAAGCCCTGGCTTCTTTTGTTTTAAAAGAAGCATTGGAAGCGTGGTATATACCAGGAGGCAACTTGATATAAAGAACTGGGAGCGTTCCACCAGGTTAGCAATTCCAACCCCTTCTTGCTGAATGCATCACATTACAGCCTTTTCCATAAGCTTCGCAAGGTATATCTTAAAACCTGTTTCCCACCTACAAGACCTCACTCCTTTAATGCTTTCCTTTTAATTCTTGATATTTTAATTTTCAGTGTAATCTTGCTTCAGTATGGATTATTAATACCCTTTTGTTCTTATAACAATACTGCACCAGTCTTAAGTGTCCCTTCCTTGTCAGTGCTTTCCCCTAGGTGTGGTTTTTTTGTGATTTTGGGGCTTTTTAGAGCAGCCTTATCCCTTCTCTTATGTTGCTTTGGTTGAAAAAACCTAGCTGGAGTTTGCAGCCTTTGAGCATACTCTTGGTTCCCATGACTGTCCTCGTTGGTTTTTTTGCTTTGGAAAGCCTGCAGCAGTTTCAATCTTTCATGAATCTGAGTAACCAGAGTCGTTCCCATTATACCACATATTCCCAGTGCAACTCATCAAATTCTTGCCTAAAGAGAGACCCTGCTTTTGTCAGAAATGTTAGGTAGCTAATAATGCCCATTGATTATCAGCAGAAAGATAGCTAATAAATACACTTCAGTCTTAGATGCTCTTTCACTTTAACCTTGCAGCAAATACTGATTTTAAGAAACTATTTCGTTTAGATATGAGTAGTTCATATTATAACTATGTCTTCTTTCTAGAAGGCATTTTCCCTTCTAGCATTTGGCTGAATTTACTTTGTATGTTCAATAAATAGAAATTCAGATCTGATATCTTTGCCAACTCCTTGGAGGTCAAGAAAAGTGCAATAAGCCCCTGTGCCTATAGCCACAAAGCCATCCTTCTACCCTGCTGTTGTAAGAGCCAGCTCACAGCCCACTGCTGCTTTGATTTCCTGGTGACCTTTCATTTCGGTGCTCAGCCCTGTTGAGGCTCTCATGTGGGATGCTACAGAAAGGAATGGAATTGTTTCCCAAGCAGAGAAATGCCAGACCTTGAACAGGCAGCCAGAGAGGGTGGGGGATAAATTACTCTCAGAATGGTTTGTTCTTGAAAAGGAAAAGCTTGTTTCTCTGCAGAAAAGTTGGAGTCCCTATAGGCTTCTGTCAGTTGCTTCTGGAGGGAGCAAATGTGGGGGGGGGGAGGGGGGGTGTGTGTTTGTATTTCCTCATTATCATTCAT
>WYDI02002572.1:6385-27583 GCA_009867235.2 Psittacus erithacus
CATTCCCCTTGGCCTGTCCCTACAGGCCCTTGTCCAAAGCCCCTCTCCAGGTTTCCTGCAGCCCCTTTAGGCACTGGGGCTGCTCTAAGGTCTCCCCTTAAGGAGCCTTCTCTTCTCCAGGCTGACCCAGCCCAGCTCTCTCAGAATGTCAATGAACACACAGTGATAAAGAGATGCCACAGAGAGCCAGGAGTGATGACACTTGGACACTTGCTGCCCAGTGTAGATCTACTTGGAAAGCCTCACCAGGCTTGGCATGGGGGAAGGAGCTTGGCTGAAATGTTTTTCCCATCATCCTGCATTTAACCATCAGCTGAACAGTTAATTTACAGCAAAAATGCTCCCAGCAAGTTATGAGAGTGAAGAAAGTTCCTACCACCCAAGAAATGGGTCCCTTGTGTGGACCCACAGTAAGCAGAGACGTGTTTATGCTATCAGGAAGGTGCAGGGAAGGGGCAAGAGGAGAGTGTGATCATCTTTACCAGGTAGCCTTCTGCTTCTCCTTCCAGCTCTTCCCCCGACTCATTCAAGACGGCAGGGACCACACCGAAGAAAGGGAACGTCTGCCATGGGGACCAGAGAGAAAGGAGACATGGAGGTGAGCCCATGAGCCACTCCTGGGAGGCAGAGCAAGGGCAGCTCTGCAGAGGCTGTGGCACATGGGGCCACCTCCCTGCATGTACCATGGTCCCACAACTACCCTGAGAGGCTGGAAACCACCAGGCCATGGTACAGGCAGTGCCAACTGCTGCTGCAGTGCCATGGGGAGCACCCCTGCCCCTGGGGGAGAGCAGCAGTACTTACAGCAGAGCCTGGCTTCAAGGGGGTGGCACCAGGGAGCGGTGTCAGCATGTGGCCACCCTGCAAAGAGGGGGAAAACCGAGTGAGTTTGGGCCATGCCAGCCTGTCCCACAGTGTCTGCATCAGCTCTGATCACACCACATCAGACACAGGCTGCTCACGGCAGTTGTGGAGATGGGGCCTTGGGAAGGATAAAATAGGGGATGCGGGCCTGTGTTTGGGCATGAAGCTTTGGAGCTGCTGGGAGACAGAAAGAAGGGCAAGACAGCAGGGTCCAGAACAGACTTTGGCAGGGACCCTATGGAGAAGGTTTCCCCTTGGAGCCTGTCTGAGGTCCAGGAATGAAAGAGGAGAAGGGAAACCAACACTTGCAGTCCAAGCCTGGAGTCTCCAGGGCAAGCAGAAGAACTACTGCCCATAGAACCAAAGAAACAGCACGGCAAAGCTGCCAGCATCCTGCAGGGAGCACGAGGGAAAGAGAGGTCCCAGGGACACCTGGGTGAGCACTCACTGTCTCTGTCTGCCAGAACGTGTCCACAATGGGACACCTCTCTTCTCCCACCACGCGGTAGTACCAGAGCCAGGCCTCAGGGTTGATGGGCTCACCAACGCTCCCCAGCACCTTCAGAGACTTCCTGCTGTGCCTGCAGAGAGAAGGGGGCTGGCAGGGGCTCAGCAGGCCATGGAGGGCAGCAGCTCTGAGCCTGCTGCACAGCAGAGCCTACACGAACCCCTGGGGTATCCCCAGAGTGTACTTGGAGCTTCCAGGCATGGTTCAGACCCTTCTCATTCCTCTTCCATGGGGGAAGAGTGGAGACCTCTGTGATTCTGGTGTCTCCCACTCCAAGCTCCCACTTGGCTCTTCTCGTCCCTGGGCCAAGGAGCACCTCTCTGCCCAGCACACCTCTGTGAGGTGTGCTACCTGGATCAGGAGTAGGGAGAACCTACAATCTCTGAACTTAACTGCAGCTTATACTGAAAGAGGACATGCTCAGAAGTGCCATAATGAAGTCAGTGCTGCGGGTGCAAAAACATGGCCTGCATATTGCTGTGAGGCAGCAGATCCTGATCTGCTTAGAAAATCTGCTGAGAAGGTTTGTGTTGGAAGGGCCCTCATCTCAATCTCCCCTCTGGCGAGTTAAAGGCATTCCCCTTGGCCTGTTCCTACAGGCCCTTGTCCAAAGCCCCTCTCCAGCTTTCCTGGAGCCCCTTTAAGGCACTGGAGCTGCTCTAAGGTCTCCCCTTAAGGAGCCTTCTCTTCTCCAGGCTGATCCAGCCCAGCTCTCTCAGCCTGGCTCCAGGCCAGAGCTGCTCCAGCCCTCGCAGCATCTCCACAGCCTCCTCTGGACTTGCTCCAGCAGCTCCATATCCCTCTTATGGTGTCACCCCAGAGCTGCTGCTCAGAGGAACCTAGGGCTTCTTCCCCCCACTGCTGCCTCTGGCTGTGCAAGGATCCCTGTGCTCTGGGGACTGGCACTCACTTTCTGACGGGCTCATCCCCATACTTCATGAGCAGCCGGATGGCCGTGGGTGCTGTGTAGAACTTGGTCACCTTGTACTTGTCAACGACGCTCCACATCCGCCCAACATCAGGGTAGGTGGGGACACCTTCAAACTGAGAAGGGACAGGGCAGTGACACAACTGTGCCTTACTGCTGCCAACATGCACCTTCCCGAGCAGGAGGAGCCAACAGGAAACAGCAGTTGGACTCTAGCATGTATAGGAATGCCAGGGGCACCATGTATGGAACCAACCCAGTCCAGGCACTTCTCTTACTGCTTCTTTGGGATGGATCTGGCATCACCCACCCCAGGTGTCCTAGCAAATGTCACCCGAATCACCCAGCAGCACAGGCACTGTGGTACCACCCACCAGCCCAAACGACCCATGCCCACATGGTAAGTGGCAAGAGGTCCAAACACAGTGACAGAAACACAACCAAAAGTACCAAGAACCCCAAGAAGGGCTTCCCTCAACGTGACAGTTATTTTCCTGCTCACATTTCCCCAGGGAGCCTGGGACACAGGCCTCTGCCCCCTGATACATGTTACAGCAGCACACTGCCACAGGAGATGTTAAATGCCGGGTGTGCCACCAGCATCGGCAGGGAAAACATCACTCCCTGCTCCTGGTCCAGCTTTCCCATTACTCCGCAGCTCCCCTGCCTCCCCAAGGCTTGTACTTCTAAGGGAAAGAAACTGGGGAGCATTTGAAAAGTCAATCCCCCAGAAGCACACACTGGCTGTCCCAGAGCTGTCACCATGTCCTCCTTGGGGACCACCATCCTTCCTTGCACATCCCAAGGCACTGCACACAAGTGAGAAGCATATTCATCACAGAGCAATGCAGGGATGCAGCTCAGCATCATGCTCTCCACTTTCTTGGAGTAAAAGCACTCAGCTACCAGCCAGCACTTACTATCACACTGGTTGCCCCGTTGGCCAAGGGTCCATAGGTGATGTAGGAATGACCCGTTATCCATCCAATGTCCGCTGTGCACCAGTAGACATCCTCAGGTTGGTAATCAAACACATATTTAAATGAGGTAGCAGCATAAAGCATGTATCCACCCACTGTATGCAGCACACCCTGCAAGGAAAAGGCACACAACTGTCAGCGTTAGCTCCCCCCAGGGCCCTCACCCTCCCAGGTCAAGCTGAGCATCACTGGTCCACCAAGTAATGGAATGATCGGCACAACTCCTTTCTAAGACTTCTGTGGCTTCTCTTACTGGGGCCTCCCAATGTGGCCTGGCCACTTCCTAGATGTTACTGCAGCCCAGCTCTGGGGGTGAGCTGGGAAGAAGCATACCTTGGGTTTCCCAGTTGAGCCACTGGTGTAGAGAATGAAGAGCTTGTCCTCTGAGTCACACCACTCAGGCTCGCAGTCTGTGCTGGCACCACTCATCAGCTCGTGCCACCACATGTCTCTACCTGGGGTCCAGGGGATCTGAGGAGAGGAGAGTAGAAACAGACCCCAAAGCCATTGAGGGTGCAGCCTGAACATCATTCCTTTCATGGACCCCTGAGGCAGATATTCACAGCACAGCTTCTGTCCCAGAGCTGTCTGCTGCAAACCATGCACCAGAGCTGCAGCTCTCACTCCAGAAGCTCCTTTTCTCAGCCCACAGCCACAAGGAAAACCTTTAAACACAGTCTGTCTGCACACACCTGAAACACTGTCCAAAGCACTGGATATGCTGCTAAATCCCTCTCAGCAGCCAGGAGAGGGCTGCTCTGTGCTCTCACAGCACAGGCTCCTCCTGGGCTGCAATGAAGCAGCCAAGCAGCAAACACTGAGCACAGCCACAGACACTGCAGGGGCCTCGATGGCAGTATGGCCCAGACAAACAGGAACACATTGGGCTCACACTGGAGACCCCAAAAAACCTGTTATCTGGATTTTAAGGCAATTACCCTGGTAAGAAGTGACTGCTCCATCACTGTGCCATCACCCAGCACTGGCTGCCAAAGGCTGCTGCTTCAGGATGCTAGAGGTGTACCAGAGCCGCCAAGGCTTGTGGCTGATGGTTACAGGTCAACCCCAGAGCTGTGCTGGCTGGTACCCCTCCAGGGTGGCACAGGACAGTGCAAGACCCAGCTCCACCTTCTCACCTTCCCTCAGAGCAGCCTGGGGCCAGCAGCTCCTCAGCACAGAGCTCCACTTCCCACACTGACCCCGGGCCTTGCAGCTCCCACATGGGGCACATCTCCTCCTTAAAGAGCTACAGCCTGCTCAGTCAGGTTGTAGGGGCATGGAGAGCAGCCATGGGCCACACAGTGACTCTCTGCAGCCCTAAAGATGTTCATGGCACATCTGGAGGCACCAGGATTCCATGGTCCAGCACATGGGGTACAGGGGATACCAGATGCTTCACAGCCCAGCATATCAGAGCCTGCTTAGAAAGCTCTCATAGATCCCCAGGGCTTTACTTGGAGAAGCAGTTTCCACAAGGCTGTCCCCACCAGCAAGCTACAAGCAATGCACTAGATCAAAGAAGCCCAAGACAGGCTCCCATTAGCCCATCCAACAGTTGCTTTCTTGCATCCCTCCTTTAAGGATCCCTCCATTTTAGCACCCAAATTCCACTGCCCCACGGAGGAGGTGAGACCCACACCATAGCTTCCAGCCCCTGAGACCAGGCCTGCCTCCGCCTGCGGCTCATGGGGTCCTGAGGCTGCAGCTCCTTGGATGGGATGGGCAGAGTCCAGATGTTGGGTCTGGAGCTCCAGGTTGGCTGCTGCAGCCAGGAAGCTGCGGGTGATCCCACCAGCATCACCACAAAGGGGAGTCTGCTGCAAGAGCTGCTTTAGAAGGCAAAGAGATGAACATCATGGACACACTGGCAGCACACCCCAGGAGCTGTGCATGTGCATGACGTGCACTCAGGGGGGTTCATGGATGCAGATTTATCTCTGGCAGCCAAGTTGGTGGCACTACATTCACCCTGAAACTGTGAGCAGCTCTGGCCAAGCAGTGAATGGTGTCTATCACTAACATGCAACTGCTGGTAGCCTGGTTAGGAAGGCATGTGTGACTGTGCAGTCAGAGCAGTTAGGAAGGAGGTGCAGGGGGAGGTGGCACGAGGAGGAAGGCAGTGCTGGGTGTAAATACCTTAGGATGGAGTCTTTGTGAGCTCTCCGTCTTTTTTCCCTGTCAAAAGTCCACAGAGAGGGTGTGAAAGTGGAGAAGTGGAGGATCCACACCAGGAATTGCAGACAGATGCTGGGAAACCATCCCAGCAGCTTGGAGACCATCCCAGCAGCTTGGAGAGCACTTGGATCCAGGGCCAGGCCAGGAGAAGCCTCTGAGCAAAGTGCCACCTGTTGCTATCACCTTCCCTGGGCACCCAGAGACCACTCCTGCACATTGGCCAGCGGGGTGCAGAGCACAGAGCTAGAATATAGCCCACAGAGCAACCAACAGCGTTACACAGGCCAACAGCATGGTGAGAGTGCGCTCACCAGGGAAAGTAACCTTTAATAACCAGAAAATTAACCCAAAGATATAGAATGTGCTGGACTTGTTCCAGGGATGGGCACAGACCATCCCTTTGGAAAGCACAGCCCAAAGCTCAAACACACTCCCCAAATACAACCCATTTGTGAAGAAGCAGAAGTCTGGGATGACCCAATACAACTCATCACCTAACACAGGCGGGCAGAGGACATGGAGCTGTGAGGTAGTTGGAAGCAACCTGCCTGTCATGTTGATGGAGGCAGCAGGACTGCACCTCAGGCTCAGGAGCTGAGCAGGCAGCCAGGACTGCAGGACACCTTCTCCTCCTTCCACCCCCATCTCACCACATGCCTCTGGCCCACATTCTTTCATCTGGTTTCAGCTGCAAAGGAAAGCCCCAGCCCTGACAGCTGACGCAGTTGCTCTGCCAGCTACAGAGACTGCACTGTTCTCAGTGCATGACTGTTGGGAGGGCTGTTGGACCCACATCACGAGCATAAATGTGTTTTAACTCTCCTAATGCCACTGTTGCAGCTACAGTGCAGGAGGGTGCCAGTCTTTGCACAAAAAGGGACAGAGACACAGGGGTAGGAAGGAAAAGTTCTTCATTAGGTGGAGGAAAACAGGCATCTTGTCCTTGTCCTAGTGGCTTCAGAATTCTGTTCATAGAATCCCAGACTGGTTTGTTTTGGAAAGGACCTTAAAACTCATCCAGTTCCAACTCCCTGCCATGGGCAGGGACACCTTCCACTAGAGCAGCTTGCTCCAAGCCCTTGTGTTCAACCTGGCCTTGAACACTGCCGAGGATGGGGCAGCTACAGCTTCTCTGGGCACCCTGTGCCAGCGCCTCAGCACCCTCACAGTGAGGATGGACCTGCTGTGCTCTCAGAGGTCCTGCAGTTGGCAGCTACTGATGGTGTTAAAGGAAGCAGCAGGGAGAAGATCTGGGTAAGACAAAGGAACCATTTTCAGACCATTCTCAATGCAACAATAGCAAGGAGGGAGAAACAGGAACAGGAGTCAGAGAACAGGGGCATCCCGGGAAGCAGTGTGGTGGTTTTACACTGATTTGTTGGGCTCAGGCCCATAGTGATAAAATCTCCCCTCCCAGCCCCAGGGGCATACCTGTACATCCTGGCACACCCTTTTGAGAGGGGGAGACTTGCTGCATGTCCCAGCCACCGCTATCTCTTCCCTCCCCAGGTGCTTCACCACGATGCACTTCTTCAAAGGGCAGCCCCTGTAAAACGCAGGAGCTGTCATATCAGGCTGGTCAAGGGCTAAGCCTGCCCTTCACAGGCAGCACCGGATGTAGAGCAGGGGCTCTGAGCAACTTTTGTTGAGCTACAGCATGTGCTGCCATGCAGGTTCCAGGCACCATGAACTGCCAAGGGACACCAGGCACAGGAACAGGGCTTGGAGAAAAGGAAAGTTCTGTGCACACCTCACTGAGGATTTGTCAGGAAACGGGATCTCACAAGCACCTCTCACAGGTCACTGCTGGGGACATTCCTCACAGATCCCAAATTTGCCCATCTGTGACCATGAATAAGACCTCCCACAGCACCCAGGAGATGGGAGGTGGCTGCTTCCACCCCTAAGCATGATGGACTGAGTCCGGAGGAAATGCTTCCAAAATCAGATTATACACCAAGGAAAAGAGCAGGCATTTGTCCCCTCAGGAGGGCAAACAGCCTACCTATAATGCAAACAAAATGCCCCAATCTCCCTCCAGCCCTTTCAGGGTATCACCACCCTGTCTCCATCAGGTAGCTGGCAACTTCAAAATCACCCCTGTCTTCCCAGGTCCCTACTTTTACAGACATACAAACTTAGGTTTCAGAGTTTGAAATGCTTTAAGTGTTTGAATTTCTAACATGCACAGACATTCTGCCATAGATGTCAATGGTTGATCAGACTTACCAGACCACATTCAGTCTCGTACAAGCTACGCAGATACTGTCTATAAGCACGGCAAAGTCATTTCACCATGATCATTTCCCTTTCTGTAAGATCTGATGGTAGATGTGTCTATCTCTGGTTACAGGAGCTCAGTGAAGATGTTCAATAAAATAAAGCAGCTTCACCATAGGCTTGTGCCCAGCCAGGCCCTGATCCTGCACACACATTGTGCATGGCCACTGCAGTGCCTGTTCCTGTTCACACAGCCAGTTCCCAAACTTGGTTTATTACATTATTATTGAATTAGTGGCTTTGGAGCAAGAATTAAGTCTCATCTTGACATGCCCCAGGGCACTGTGTTCATCTGTTCACAACTGGTACTGCATTATTCCCTCGACCCCAAGAGCTGCTGCTGCACAACTGGGCGATCTGCCATAGAATCACAGAATGGTTTTGGATGGAAAGGACATTAAGATCATGCAGTTCCAACCCCCTGCCATGGGCAGGGCTGCCTCACACTAGACCAGGTCGCTGAAGGCCCTGTCCTAACTGGCCTTGAACACTGCCAAGGACAGGGTATTCACAAACATGAATAAAGGTAAGGAAGTTGAACAATGTAATTCAGTCCTCTTGGGCTCCCTGACAAAGGAAGGCAAGTGAGGCCATGGGCTATAATGACAGTGGATCAGTTTGTCTCAAGCACATCCTCTCCAATGCCCACATCCAATATGTGGGCCTTGAGGTCAGAATGGACAAGAGGAAAGTTAAAAGAAGGTATTTTTAAGATGAGGAAGTTGAAGCATTGTGTTACTTTCAAAAGGTTCATGAATGTAGTGCAGCTCATGTCTGAACTGCTGCAGAGTCTGCACACCGCACATGGTGCAGGAGCAGATTCCACAGCAGCGATGCCCTTCTTAGAGGGAAATCCAAACTTACTTGTCTTTACATTTCTGAAGGGCTTCATCTGCAATCTGCTTCAAGCTGATCAGCTTGTCCCCTCGATAGAAGGCATCTGCAAAATAGAAAGGAGAACATTAAAGGGGCTTCAAAGCCAAGGCAGCCTGGGACAGCTGGAAGCAACAGGCAGCTTCAGGAGGGCAGAGCAGAGCTTATGCGCTGGAGTGAGGAAAGCAGACAAGCAGCTGAAGAGAAAGGTTTCTAACATTTCCTTTTAGCCTAGAGAAACAGATGTCAAGAAAAATGGTGGAACTCCTTCCCTGAGAGAGGTTCCAAATTGACCCAACAAGTCTCTTGGGAATATTCTGTGGGAAATAATCCTACGCAGCCAGAACACAGATTGCATCTTAGTGGGTCCTTTTCATGCCATGGATCTATTAATAAAACCACTATTTCTTGCACTGTTGTAAAAGCCAGTTGGGAAATGCAGTTGGGCTTACATGCAAAACTCCCATTTTCTTAATCCCTTGCTTTACAAGGTTGAGAAGTGCAGCATAAACGTCCCTGAAATTGGGAAGGGAGGGAATTCTCATGTAAGGACTGCTTCATAAATGATACATCTTGCAAGCATATGGCTGGTTTTGAGAAGAACATGGATGTTCTTTGGAAACATGTTATTAGCAGCTGGTGACATCATGCTCTACAGGCCCAAGAGGGCAGGCTGCTCAGTGCTTCCCTGTGTGTTCAGGGGGGAAAGCAGCCCTCGAGCACAACTACAAGCATCGCATCCACCCTGTGGCGGCTCAGCCCCTTCCTCTGTCAGTTCCACAGCATCTGGCTTTAAAGTCAAGTCCTTTCAGACAGGCAATGGCAGAATCACAGAATAAACCAGGTTGGAAAAAACCTTTAAGATCATCAAATTGAACTGTTCCCCAGCACTGCCAAGGCCACCACTAACCCATGGCACTGAGGGCCTCATCTCCACAGTGTGGGAACACTTGCAGGGATGGGGACTCCAGCACTGCCCTAGGCAGCCTGTTCCAATGCCTGAGCTCCCTTACAGTGAAGGAATTGTTCCTCATCTCCATCTAAACCTGCCCTGGTGCAGCTTGAGGCCATTTCCTCTTGTTCCATCCCTTGTTCCTTGGGAGCAGAGCCCAGCCGCCTCCTGACTCCATCCTCCTGTCAGGCAGTTGTAGGGAGCCATCAGGTCCCCCCTGAGCCTTCTCTTCTCCAGACTGAACCCCTCAGGTCCCTCAGCCGTTACTCATTACACTTGTGCTCCAGGCCCTGCACCAGCTCCATTGCCCTTCTGTACCTCAACAACAGTGGCTCAGGGGCATAGATGAATGTTTTACCTGCTGTGATGAGGAGACAACAACCGCCGTCAATAATCCGCTCGCAAAGGGAGTCTGCTGAGAAACCTGCAAACTGACAGAGAACACAACCAAGTCAACCAGGACACACAAAACCCCCAACCCAGAACACCCAAGAGCAGCTCTGCATTTCACCCATGGTAAATGATACCACCAGGCACAGATGGAGATTGCTGAAGGAACTTATTCCACAGTCAATGCAGAAAAAGGCTAAGAGACAGCAGCACCTAAACCTAGTTTCCATGCATCTATCTCATGGTCAGCATCCATCCCTGCAGCTCCTCTCCCTAAAACAAGAGCTGGTCCCCCCTCAGAGAGCTCAGCAATGAGAACAATGCAAAGGGCCGGAACATACCACAATGGTGTGCAGAGCTCCAATCCTGGCACAGGCGAGCATGGCTACAACCAGCTCCAGGATCATTGGCATGTAGATGGAAACGCGATCTTCTTTCTTCACACCTGGGGAGGGAAAAGGAATGGGGCTTTTGTCAAAACGAACATGTCACATGTCAAAAGAATAGGGTATAGAAAGAAACTGATGATTTAAACTCAACAGTTATATGCACACAATAAAGCTTCAAGTTCCAGATCCACCCAGCCTTGGGTCCTGCCTTTCAAATCTAATGGCTCTTGTAAGAACCATTGTAAGAGCTCAGTGAAGCTCTTGTAAGAGCCATTAGGGCTACTGGGTTTAAACTTAAACAGGGGACCTTCAAGTTAGATATAAGGAAGAAGTTCTTTACTGTGAGGGTGGTGAGGCACTGAAACAGGCTGCCCAGAGAGGTGGTAAATGCTCCATCCCTGGCAGTGTTCAAGGCCAGGTTGGACAGAGCCTTAGGTGACATGGTCTGGTATAAGATGTCCCTGCCAATGGCAGGGGGCTGGAACTGGATGATCTTAAGGTGCTTTTCAACCCAAACTATTCTGTGATTCCATGATTCTAAGATGACTGCAATAACTCCATGCTCTCCCTGGACACAGCCCCTTGAAGGAGGCAGAAATGTAACCAGTGCCTGCTGCTCACTGGAAATCCCAGGGCAGGAAGTTTGGAGCACAGATCTCTTCCTTGTACAGCTGCCATAACCACCAGCGATGAGTTTTCACACTCAGAGCCAGAGATCAACCTCCAAAAGTGTGTTGTGGAGCAAACCGGCACCCACCAACTGTGAGAGTAGAGAGAGAAGCCAATGATTCTGCACAAAACGGCTCAACAGGCTGGCAAGCACACACAGAATGGGTGCAATCTCCTCCAAAGCCCTGCTCTGATGCCTTCTGAGTAGCCAACACAGCGTACCTTGGCTGCGGAGGACGTTGGCAAACTGACACACCTTGTGCAGCAACTCGCTGTAGGTGATTTTCATGGAATCCCCAGGTTCATTCCCTTCCCTGGGAAAACAAGGTAATATTTGTTAGTGTACAAGCATTACAAGGTGAGAGGGACACCGCGAAGTCAGAGGTACTGCTATGAGCAATATGTATGTCCTCCCCTGCCCTTCTGAGCACTGAGTAACCAAAGCCCAGAAATCTAATCCTGGACCAAAGTTCTCCAATAGTAGGAAAATTTAGTCCAAAGTCCCCATCCCTGTGTAAATACTACACCTGAAAGCAACTGAGTGCATGCAGTGGAAATACATGGGATTTTCAGAGAGGCAAGAAGAGTCTCAGAGAAACAAAGCTAAGAGCAAACTGGGATTGATGGCACAGCACTCTTGCTCACATGTACTTGTTCCTGCAGATATGTCTGCATGAAACATGGGCCAATGTTGTTGTGGAGCAACACCCAGCCCTTAAATACCTCCCATCTGATTGACTGAGATGGGATGCCAAGGGCTGGCTTACTTTTCAAGGTCATATATAAATATACCCCTGTATCTCTGTCAGTGCTATGTCTGCTCTGCATCATTCTCTCGGTGGTTCTCCATGAACCAGCTGCTGCAGCCCTGGTGCTAATCCAGTAGGACTTTGCCATTAGACACACTGATGGGGAAAAGAGCCAAGAGCTGCACATGCAGATGGCCTTGGATGTCACATCCCCAAGGAAATGGTTTGCTACCAAAGTAAAAACCAGCTGATTTGAATGTGACACAACACTTCAGACATGCAAACAAGGCAGCACTACCACAGACCAGGAGATTAGCAGAGAATATGAGATGATTTCATTCTTTGGGTCTCCCACATGCAGGAAGGAAGGAGACACTTTCCCAGGTCTCTCTCCAAGGCAGCCAGCACAGAACCATCAGTGATCCATGAAAGAGGGGTATCACTCTCAGATAGTGCCCCTGGAAGTGCTCCCTTGAGTATGTGCAGCCAAGTGAAACACAACACGGGTGCTGGGGAGGAGCCAGGAAGCACCTTCATGGTGTGTCCTCCCTTAGGACTGCAGCCAGGCTCCAGCTAACTCAGGAACAGCAACCTCACTTATTTAGCATCTCAAACAGCCCAGAGCATACACAGTATGTACTGTAGCTAAAACTAACCACTGCCCTCCCTTCCCCCAGCAACACCATCAGGAGGGCTCCTGTGATGCAGAAATGCATAAACACACCCCCTCATTTCTCATGTAATTCATAGAATTATAGAATCAACCAGGTTGGAAAAGACCTTTAAGCTCATCCAGTCCAACCTTTAGCCCAGCACTGCCAATGCCACCACTAACCCATGGCAGTGAGGGCCTCATCTACATGGTTTGTGAAACGAATGAGATCCTGGCGGAAACAGCATTAGAGTAGGGACACCCCCTCTGCTACAAGCTCTGTGCCCCCCACCCTGTGTAGGACAGGGGTATCAGAACTGGTGGTGACATTTGGATCATCCCATTCCAAAGCTACTCATGGATCAAACTTGATTTATCCCGCTTGACACCTGGTTATACTCCTGGCTTCCCTGGTGCTCTGCAGCAAGTGGGTCCATCCATACCTGCACTGACATGCACAGGGCAGTGTTCCTTCCCACCAGTAGCTCCTGAAAGGGAATTCCCTGTTTGATCCTTTACGCAAGTTTGGACTCTTTTAAGTGTAACATGGAGAGAAACAAGAACACAAAGAAGAAGCATGGGAATGAGAACCAGCTCCCAGGGCGGCTCTGCCCTGGCATCCAAGCAGTTTCCTCCTTTCCCCATCATGAGCAAGAGCATCACTTTGAGCTAACTGCCATATGAAACCATGAGACGAGGTCCCTTAGAGCAGGAAATCAGAGAGCTTCCTCTTTGCTTTTATTCGTTGAGGGTCAAAGATCAAAGAGCTGATTTCAGTGCTGGAACTGATCTGGCTCAAAGGAAGAGCATCCGCTGCTGTTGCGTCTGGCTGCATGCTGAGTGCCTTCCCTCACCATACAGAGGTCTTCCATGGTGGATCCACACTGCAGGTGCAGCAACATCAAGGCAGCACTGTGCAAACCTGCCTGCAGTATCATTGCCAGTGCAGCTCTGCCCTCAGCAATGAGCCTTGCTATGAAATACCTCCTAAAGACAACTATAATGCTTCCCAATACAAGTTGGAGCATCCCAGCCCACCAATCCCTGCTCTGAAGATCTCTGCACTGTGGTTTGCTGGGCACTGTGGGCAGGTCCTGGCTGTACAACCCAGCCCCCAGTCCAGCATCAACCTACAGAACAGGACAGGGAGGAAGGACATCCCTTTGCCCATGCCCTGTTGTGGCCTGGGATCTACTTCCAATCTTTACTAAGGGAGAAACACAACAGGAGGAAAGACCAGCACAGGCTGTCCCATCTGGAAAGCTTCCCACATAGGGCAGGCAGCCTTTGCTGTGTGTGCTGTTTGGGGGCTTGGCTCTGTAGGTGAGCTGCTGCTTTGGCTGGTTGCAGACCTAGCCAAGGACATCGCAGGAAGCACACTGGTTCCCCATGCCAGGAAAATCAGGTTTTCCCATCAATGTGGTAGTGCAATACCTGCTGAAGAAGGGAGGGGAAGGCTCTGCTTTGTGCAATAAACCTGGGAGTCCTCCAACACAAGCAACCCCAGGAAAGCTCAGCTGGTACCCATGAGGGACACAGACCTGCCCAGAGCCATTTACTGCTCATGGCCCTGGTGTCCCTGCACACAAGAAGGGCATCTCAAGCACTCCAGGTCCTCCTCAGTGCTGGGCTTCAGGAGGGAAATTCAGGCCAGGGAGTGCACCCAGGCTCGTCCTCAAAGCCAGCACACACAGGGCACTGCAGGAGAAACATCAGAGCAACGTCAAAGGGAAGTTAAAACTCACAAGGATTTTCAGAGGGCTTTCAAAGTCCTTTCCACTCATTTTCATGACTGCAGAATAAGTCTACAAGTACCAGCGGGGGAGACCTCAGGCTTTGGCTTTGAAGTTGATGTTTAATGGGAAGCAAGTCACATCCACCCTACTGCAGGACAAGCTGCCTCCTTTCACCTCCTCTCCAGCAAAGGCCTCCGAGCAGTCTCTCAAGAGCAGGCCACTGCTTTAAGTTTCCTCATATCTGAAACCAGTGTGGAGTGCCCACAGCTACACTCAGTGGCATTCAGATTGCTCCATCCTATTCTCCAGAACAAAAGTCCAGAGGATGATGGATTTTAGGCAGGGCATTTAAAGAAATGCCCACTCGCATGCTATCCAGACCTCTGGGCAGCAAAAGCAAGCCTGCAAGTCCCTGGGGTTGGTTTTTCAAGCAGCATCTCCCCTTCTTTGCCCATCAGACGTAAGAGCTGTCAGTGCTGAGCCTCTCGCATGGACTCACTTGTTCAAATTCAACTGAAAAAGAACTAAAAATGCGATACAAACCCTTGCATTTCCGAACCCATTTTACAGCGCTCACCTTCCACAGCCCTGCAGAATCCAGCATCCCCAAACACAGCCTTTGGTAAGAACTGCTGCGATTGCCAGCGTGCCACCTTTGATCTAACAGGGAAAAGCCATTTCCAGCTTTCCAAACTTCCCATGAGATGAAGCACAGTTTGAGCCTGATGTTTTCTCATCTCCCTTAACCCAAGTTCTGCATGTAGTAAGGAGTAATCCCAAATTCCATAATATCATCTGGGGCACAGCAGGAACGTATTTGAGATCCTTTAGCACTTGAGCAGCCCATGTTTTACACATTGCATGTTGAGTGCAGGCTCAGCAGGAGAAAGGCAGCTTTTGGCCATATGGTCTCAGGGGAACCACCCATCAACTAAGTACATGCAAGTCCTTTAAATGAACCCACCAGATGCACAGCTGGGGACCTTCTGTGGCAGGCTTCCTCCTAGAAAGTGGTGCTTTGGTGAGTAAGGCAGGTTTTATGCAAAGATGCTGACTTCCTAGCTGCCTGCAGCCATTCACATAGCCCAGGGGCACTGGGGACCGTCACCACAGTGGAGCACAGAGTGGTAGTGCCCAGCTCTGTGCAAAATAGATCCCTGTCAGCATATTAAAAGGAAGAACAGGCTCTGCAGAGCACTTATCATACTGCCAGTAGTTAAAATAATGAGCTCTCCACTTCTGAACAGGCACCATGGCGCATGCAAGCCCCATGGTACATATGTCTTCAGTGGCCCTATTAGTGTCTCAGGAAGAAACAATCTCACGGAGAAGTCACCCTGGGCAGGAGAGGAAGAAAAGTTCAGGTAGGAAACATGAACACTGTCACCTCCGAGGCACAGCCATGCTTCCAGGAGCCTCATAGAATTCCTGCCTGCTCAGCTGGAGCTTCATCTTGGAGGTGCAGAGCCACAGACGTGTTTCACCCAGTGCCCACAGAGCTAAATCAAGGTTAAGCTTCCCTGTTTAGTGAAACATTTAGTGTTGCAAGCACGTTGCGTAGTAGGGAACGTGGCTTCTAGGGGCAGGGAGGCATTTCTTTAGAGCCACATTAACTCAGGTTGACCCTGTGGAGCAGTCAGGACTATGGAGCAGCAGTGTGGCCAGATGCGCTCCTGCAGAGCCACACCGTGCTCTGCTCAGCATCAGGGCTGATTACAGCACTTGTCCTGAAGCTCTGCACCAAGCACCCATCACACAGCCAAATCAGGTACACAATGCCATCCACACAAGCAGAGCCCACCTCAGCTGGAGGATAACAAGCAGGAGGGAGCGGCGGTGGCTTCTTAACCTTCTACTCTGTGGCAAAGGACATGCCCGCGTCTCAGAGCACCTGAATGGCCCAAGCAAAACAGACCTGAGAACAAATCATCAATGCTGTTTGGTTCCTCTTTCACCAGATTCCTAAAGGACAGTTACATGCATTAGCTGCTGGAGTACCAGCTGAGCACAGCTTCCCTGCGCTACACTGCCCTGGCACTCGCACAGAGTAGCAGGAAGCACAGGCTGCATCCATGGGAATTCTGGTTTTCAAGGTAACTGCTGATGATCACCTGTGGTTTCACCACTAAGGGAAGGTGGTTAAGGCTTAAATGCTGAAATGAAGCCAAGCAAGTGAAGTGTGACACGCTTCCAAGATCTGTCAGACCATCTGCAGCTCCACAGATAGTCAGGAACAGAAAATACACAGACCAAAGCGAACTAGGGCACAAAACCAAGCCTATGTGATGCCTGTAAATACTCTTACTGAGAAGCAAAGGGCTGAAGATCCTTCAGGTTTCTCCTCGAAGCTCCTACGACCACACCATCCTCAAATAAAAGCAGTAACGCACAGTCAGGAAGCCCTGCTGGGGTGTGGGGCACCTGGAAGGTGAGTTTTCAGAGCAAAGCAAACCACCAGGTTTCACTCCAGGACCAGCAGAGGCAATGGCAGCTCTTAAGAGCAGTTTTGCTTAATCCACATTTTAGTTACAGAAAAGCACCCTTAAGAAAACAGGGATTTGCCATTTGAAAAAGGTGTTGGAGGAGGGAAAGGACCCTTTCCCAGATGATGAAACACCATGGGAAGAATGAGCACAGTGGGGAATTGTGAAAAGCCTCCAATGGAGCAGAGATGGGGACTGTAGGAATGCCCAAAAACATCTCTGGTGCCATCTAAACTAAAACACACTCAGAGCCCAAAATCCCTCCTAAGCATAGGACCAAGCTGGCGTATGGATGGAGACAGCAAGTTCTTCAGCTCCTGCTCCACAAGCAGCTTGTCCCCAGAGCACAGTGCAAGGCAAAGTAAGGAGCTTTCCTCTACCACAAGCTCCTGCATGGTGGCACCTCCTCATACACGAGGTTGCTGGGGGCAGGGCTTCCTGATGTGCTTTGCATCCCGAATTAGAGCAGCCAAAATGCCAGGCAGAGCTCCTGCCATCTGGGAATGGGCTCACGTGCAGGCCGCATGGGCAGCAGGAGTCCCAGCACTCCCAGGCTGCGTGCTCAGCTACCACGGGCCATCAGCTGCTCCCAAACCTCCTGCTGCTAGAGACTAAGGGAAGCTGTGGCCTCAGCAAGGCTGGGCCTGGAGCCAGCTTGGTAGATTGGGAATAACAGCTGCTAAAACTGGGAAAACCACGATTTCTCCCTCCACCTCCAGCCTTGCTTATCCCATCTGACATGGGAATGGCACTGGAGCAGAGAGCACCCTGTAACATCTGCCCTGAGGAAACAGATTATGTTGAAATGTGACATTTGGAGAGACCAGCCGTGCAAGATCATCAGAAAAAGACATCATTTCATCAGGAAAAAATGCTTGTATTTGCATGGATCATTCCATATAGGAGCACTTCCCGTACGGAGACAGGCTGAGAACATTGGGGCTGTTCAGGCTGGAGAAGAGAAGCTGTGTGGAGACCTCAGAGCAGCTTCCAGCATCTGAAGGGGGCTACAAGGATGCTGGGGAGGGACCCTTCATCAGGGATTGTAGCGATAGGACAAGCAGTGATGGGTTCAAACTGAAACAGGGGAAGTTCAGGTTAGATATAAGGAAAAAGTTCTTTACTGCGAGAGTACTGAAGCGCTGGCACAGGGTGCCCAGAGAAGCTGTGGCTGCCCCATCTGTGGCAGTGCTCAAGGCCAGGTTGGACACAGGGGCTTGGAGCAAGCTGCTCTAGTGGAAGGTGTCCCTGCCCATGGCAGGGGTTGGAACTGGATGATCTTAAGGTCCTTTCCAGCTCAACCCAGTCTATGATTCTATGCTCCTACACAGACTGCCCAAAGCAGAAGTGTCTCCAGCAGTACCAGCATCAGGATTTCAGGAGGGAGCTGGGAGGGGCTGACACGGGCTTGCAAGAAACTTTCATGAGAACATTTCATGCTAACAGGACTGACTGCCCAGCCCTGGCCATGCTCAACGTCATCCACTTCCTACCACAGCAATCCACAGCAGGAAATACCCAAAGGAGTTCTGGAAATGCCGAGAGGTTTCCCAGAAAGCTCAGCCTCTGCAGTCATGCTCGAATCCCATTGCATCATGACAAGGATCAAAAAGAAAGAAGTTGTGCAACGATGGAACGTAAACTGGAAGGGGCTGGTGAAAAGGGTTTCCCAGCATGTTGAGAGGTACCTGGCAGCACTGAGGGAATGCTGCGGAGTAGACCTGGCACAGGAACCCCAGGGGAAAGGAAACTCTTCATCAATTTAACAGTTCACTTTCTAAAGCCATACAGTGAACTGAGACCTGCATTAAAACCACCCTACAGTTTTGCCCTCATACACACAGGTAGGGCCTAACAAAGCTCCACTGTCAAATCCGTCTCTGAGCCAAACCATCCCAACTGAAAGGTGACCACGTCCCTAGGATGAGCAGCCTCCTGTGGCTGTAAAGAAACCCAAAGTGCCATGCAGTGCCAGAGCAGGAGCCCTGTGCCCTACAGAGCACAATGCGCTGTGTCCAGCCCATCCTCTGCAGCCCAGCTGACTCAAACACAGGCATTACTGCGCCTGTATTGCACAAAGCAGCTGAAATGGAGCTGATTTCTAAAGGGTCACAGGGCCACCATCTGCTCTATGAGAAGGGCATCAGTCTTCTAATCATCTTTAAAAACAACCATACGAAGTATAGCTTACAAAGCAAACAGCCAACACCCTGCATGGCTGCTGGCATCCCACAGGAAAGACTGCACCAATCTTTGTCTTTCTTTCTCACTACACACACTCTCAGCTACTCTATCTGGAGCCTTTCAGACCCTGAATGAGTATCAGAGGCATCTCAAGAAATAACCTTTCTCTTCTGCAGTTCAACCACTGTTCACTTCACCATCTCTTAAGCAATGCCTCCAGCTGGATGTGGACCCTGCTCTACAATCACTCATCATTCACTGGCCTTCCAAAATTCCCTTCAATTTTCCCACTCACCTGCCAGGCTACCCCCTAAAATATACTTCAAGCCCCTTTTCTCTGGATTGTGGGATGCTCAGACATCTCTAAAGGAACCAACACCTCCTGGCTTACACTGCTGCCAACATCAGCAAGCAGGTAAAGTAAGTGTGATGGGTTTGTGCATCCTGTGTTCACACCTGAGAGCCACAACACTGATGGGCAACAGGGAAATTCAAGGGAAATCTACTATTGTTTTGCCACATTTGATCAAATAAGGCAGTTTACAAGTAACACAGAGCACATGTAAATATTCCAGTGCTGGTGTCAGCAGCTATTCTATGCTGCCAGGTATCTGCTCAGCAGAAAGGGGAGTGCTGCTCCTCTGGGGCTTCATGTTTTTCCTACTCACTTGATATGGAGCATCAAGTCAAGAGGATATCCCTGCTCATGCCAGGGGGTTGGACCTGGGTGAGCTTTAAGGTCCCCTCCAAACCAAACCAGTGTGGTTTTGGTTGTGTGATTATGTTCTTACTGTGATTATGTTCTTACTTCCGTGCTGTACAGCACATGAGCAGAGCCAATGCTACCAATGACAGCTTTAGACCAAGTCTAGTGAGAGGAAAGTTTAAGATTTTGAAACATAAAGATTTTAAGGGTTGTTTTTATTAAACAAAATGTTCCATAGTGTTGAAACAGAGCTCATCTGCAAGACTTGCACAGTAGGTCACTGAGTCTGGCTGCCTTCAGCCAGCACTTCTAGCCCTGCAAGCTAAAGCCATGCTGTAGAAGAATGCAACAGTTTGAGAAGAGGTACATTTGATGCCTATCATAAGCAGTATTTTCAGAGAAGCAGAGCACACTGGGGGAGAGCCTATTTCCTGCTGATTCCTTGTTCTAACAAGTTGCATTGAGGACACAAACACTCCTGGATGAAGCTTCTGCAAGTCAGTCAGCAAGCCACCTACAGTTGGGAAACAGCCCTATTGGGAAATACTGTTTCAAGACCTTCTAACACTGAAAGCTGATTCCAGCGGAGGCTCAAACAATATCCATCAAGGCTATGACCTGTGAAGGGGTGACAGATTCAAACTAAAACAGGGGAAGTTCAGGCTGGATATAAGGCAGAAGTTCTTTACTTGAGTGTGGTGAGGCCTAGGCACAGGTTGTCCAAAGAAGTGGCGAATGCCCCATCCCTGGCAGTGTTCAAGGCCAGGCTGGACAGAGCCTTGGATGACATGGTCTAGGGTGAAGGGTCCCTGCCCATGTCAGGGGGCTGAAGCTGTATGAGCTTTAAGGTTCTTTCCAACCCAAACCAGTCTGGGATTCTATGACTCTGTGATTTCTGGTGGACACTTCAACTTTATGTCTCAGAAACTTCTACAGCTGATGGCCAGAAGTCACCTGGTGAAGTGTCATCTCAGTGGTCATTGGCAACAGGAATGTAAAACATGCTTCATTAGCAGATACCCAGTTGTGAAGAAGTAATGAGGAAGGCCATCAGTTTCCTCAGGGATTCCCCTAAAGGGAAGTGCCATCTGTAAAAATTATAAGCTTTGAGCCTATGGAGAACTGCCAGGGCTCATGATCTCATATCACACCACATTTCACCATCTACAGTAAGTGACATGCAGATATGCAAACAAAGAACTGAAACCCCGCTGTGTGCAATGGCTCTGATGCAGGGCTGGCCACAGGAGGGAAAGACAAGCTCATTGTGGTGGGGAATCAGAGGTCTTGTCAAAGCATTGGCAGCCAAGACTACAGCCTAACTTCAGGCTGTAAAGAAAGCCCACCAGGCACAACAACACTACGCAATGCTCCAGGCTTGGGGAAGAGTGACTGGAAAGCTGCTCATGGAAAAGGACCTGGGGGTGCTCACTGATGGAGATGAACATGAGCAGCTTGTGCCCAGGCAGCCAAGAAGCCAAGAGCATCCTGGCCTGTACCAGCACCAGTGCAGCAGCAGGGCCAGGGCAGTGATTGTGCCCCTGCACTGGGCACTGGTGAGGCTGTACCTTGAATCCTGTGTTCAGCGCTGGGCCCTTCACTACAAGAGAGACCTTGAGGTGCTGGAGCAGGGCCAGAGAAGGGCAACGGAGCTGGTGCAGGGCCTGGAGCACAGTGTGA